>JALAJA010001571.1:0-15835 GCA_023376005.1 Doryteuthis pealeii | reverse complement strand
AAAAAAGTAAAAGCGCCTTTAATGAGTCATTAAAGGTAAGACCATTTGTATTGATTATACAAATGTCTAAGATTTGTTCTTTCAAATTGTAATATTCAGTTTTATCATTCAAGCTTTGCTTCGTCTGCGTAAACCTACAATTATCAAATTAACAAGGAGCGAACAGAGAACGACGTGTAACGGTTATGAAGTAGCCATTTTTATTCTTCTATCTCTCTGCCCAGTTTCAAGGCAGTAACTCTTTGATGGTTCGGTGGCATTTTCAACTACCGAAACCAATCACACCCTGTTTTACAAGAATAATTTTTTCCCTTACAATTTTTTATTTTATTTTATTTGCAATAACATAATAAATCAAAAATATAATTGTTCAGTCTGTGATCAAACATAGATTTTTCATTTTTTTTTGCATTTTATGTGTAAGTAACATAGAAATTAAGAAATGTTTATTCTTTTTGATGAGTCACAAAAAAAAACAAATGTTTTTGTTGTTTCATTCACAGTATCTTGCTAGTGGTTGTTTTCTTTCTGTTATTTGTTATCGTGTCTGTGATTCCTGTGGTAGTGCTACTTTGATGGAGTATTTAGTGTTTTGTTTGATATTTTTTGGTTGTTGGTTTCCACTCTGGATGGTATAATCTCAGGTGCGATCCCTAGTTGCTGTAGATGGGTCTACCCTCAGGTGTTTTCGATTCCTGCGGAGGACCGTCCATATGGGGTTTTAATGATATAGGACCGTGGTCCGTGCATGTCTGTGTGACAACTTGCAGGGTTCCATCTGTTCGTGTCCTTGTCATACATTCTACATGTGCTCCTATTTGGATGTCAGATAGGTCTTTTGCATGCTGTTCATAGTAAGGCTTTTTGTTCAGCGTGTCGCTTGTATAAGCGAGCTGATATTTCGCTTTTTTCGCACTGTGGTTAGTACATTTCATTGGAATGTGCTTACTATTTTTCTGTGAACAGCATTTCTTCAGGTGAGGGTTCGTTGTGTTTCTATCAGAAGTTGTCCTAAGGCATAGCAGTACCATATCGATGTCACGGTTGCTTGACTTTAGCCTTTTTGATTTAATCGACTGCACACAACGTTCCGCAAATCCATGACTGTGGGTATCTCAGAGATGATGTGCGATGCTCAAATCCCCATTCTTTCTCAAACTGCTTAAATGCAGCTGAGTTATAGTGTCTCCGTTGTCATCTGATTATTCTCTCTGGAATGCCATTCTCTCCAAATACTTGCTTCATCGTGTTTATTACCTCCTGGCTGGGAAAATTATTTAACTTCCTCACAAAGGAGCATTTGGAGTAGTAGTCCCAATGAGGATGAAATTTGATCCTCTCGAAGTGAACAAGCAGTGGCTACTATTTTGCCATGGTCTGACTGGGATCTCATGTGACATCAAGGTCTCAGCACCTTGCATTCTTTGATGCTCCTTGCAGGCATCGCATAGCTGGACTAATCTGTCAATATCTTGGTTGATGTTGTGCCAGAATAACCCAGCTTTTGCACGTAACTTGCATTTTTCCATTCCCTGATGGCCAATGGATCTTGTGCTTGTACCTCTTTTGCAGGATTTTGGATGATGATTCGTTCACCCTTGAGTAATATCCCATTTTCTATTGCTAACTCATCCGGTATGGCCAGTATGGTCGCATATTCTTCCCAATTTCCTGAACGTATCGGGCCAACCGTGCAGGATCATTTCCTTTAGTTCGCACATTGTTGGGTCAGCATTGGTTGCCAGTTGAACCTGTGTCAACTTCTGAGCTGAAAATTGTAACAAAATCGACTTTTATGTCCAGGTCAATTGCTTCTTTCGCTCTCTTGTTGGAGAGTCTGGAAAAACTATCTGCTAATGCCATTTCTTTTCCTGAGTGGTAAGCAATAGTCATCTCATACCCTTGTAGGCGATTTCATTCGTGGAGATGAGGTGGGGCTGCGCAATCAGGTTTTTTAGGTTTGATCATCTCTAGAACTTGTGATCACTTTCTACTGGAAAGCACAACCATATATATACGTTCGGAAACACTCACATCCGAAGTCAACTGCTAGGAGCTTCCCACTCAATTTTGCATATCGTTGTTCTGTTTGTGGTCAGCGATTTTGACGCAAATGCTATGGGTTTTTTCCCTCCTGCAGTAGGCTGCACCTAGGCTCTGTTGGATGCATCTACCTGAATTACGGTTTCTTTTTTAGGGGTGAAGTATGTTAGTAGCATTTCTTTGCAAATCAAATCTTTTTATCGCCTGTAGCGACTTTTGGTGACGTTCCGTCCACTCATACTCCGGCTCCTTTTCAGTAATCTCTCATTAGTGCTGTATGATCTGGAGATGTGGAATAAATGGTGCCATGTATGTGATAATTCCTAGCACTCTTTGTAATTCTGTGATGCTCTTTGGGCTGGGTAGTAATTTAACCTCTTCCACTTTCTTTAGGGTCAGGGCGTACGTCATTTTTCATATATGGTCCAAGAAGTGTATCTGCTTCTGGTCTATTTGGCATTTTTCACTCGCTTTTGCCAATCACCATCAAGTTGTGCAGAGTTTTGGTCGTGCTCCTTTTTGGTTTTGCCATATACTATGACGGAAGCGCGTGCGTGTAATGGTTAAAGTCATGGGAAATGGACTCGTCGCCCTGAGTTCGAATCCTGGACGTGGTAATTGCATTTCACTTAGCGCTATACCCTTGGGAAAGGTATGAATCCTACTCTCCCTCCAGCTATGGATAAATAGTAGGGCAGACTGGGCTCTTTAACCATGGTTAGGCAACCGGTCTAGGAGAAGGAAACTCTGAATTCAAACCTGTTGAACCCCGCTTAAGAAATTGACCTTGTGTCGCATCCTGCTCGTGCGGAGGGTTGGTAATATATATACTATGATGTCGTCTATGAGTGTACCAGGGCATTTCTCCAGAAATCATGTCCATTTTCTGCTGGAATACATCTTGTGACATAACCAAACCCAAAGGTATTCTCTGGAAGCAATACTTCCAAAAGGAGAATTTAAAATGGTCAGTAGCTGTGATTCGGGATCGAGCTTTGATTGACCAGTATCCATTCTTAGCATCCAGTTTGGAAAAGTATTTTGCTTCAGAATGTTTGTGTGCGAGCTCCTCCATTATGGGAGTCTTAATGGCACCGCGTGATAGCTCAGTTTAGGTCCTTAGGATCCAAGCACAGGCGGAGTTTACCATTACTTTTTCCGCCACATACACTAGGATGTTCACCCATTCTGTAGGCTCGCTTATCTGCGAATGATCCCTTGTTCCATCATATCATCCAGCTCAGTCTTACTCTCATCTTTTATGTGGATGGGAATTTCCTGAGTGCGTGGATGACAGGATGATTGTCCGGTTTCAGTACAATCCGGTTACTCTCCTGTGAAACTGCCTATTCGGTCGAATTGATCCGGGTACATTCTCAGGTCTTCTGCAGAGTTAATATGAGCTTGGTTTCTTTGATGACGCAGTGCATCGTAACCAGTTCCAAGTCTCTGAGTGAGGGTAGTCCTAGTATAGTAGGTCCTTCAGATGTTACCACAAAGAATTTGAATGATTTCCACTATCCTTTATAGGTACATTCTATGGTAATAGAACCATTGTTGATGGATGCTGGATCCATTGTATGCAGTCAGTACAGTTGACTCCTTATGTGTTGTACCAGGGAGTGGCTGTCCAGAATTGCTGACTTTGTTTGGAAACATCTTGCGGAAAAACACGTAGGGGACGGTATTTCCTTCAGCTCCCTGTGTCAACTTTGACTTTTAGTTTGTGGGTGCCTGGTAAGTTGGGAAGCTTAATTGTCAGTTCTGCGAAGGCCTCAGTCCTAGTGTCTTTTTTCTTGCCGTCATTTGTGCAAACTGGTTATATAACTCCTGGTTATCATGGTTTGCATTTATGGAGTTATACATTATTTTTTTTAATGGTGTCTGTGCTGCTGACGTCCGGGGGTCTCCGGGGGTCTCCTTGTGCCCAGGTTTAAATTTGGGTCCCTTTGTTTTAAATTGTGCCTGGGGGTGTCTTCCTTTATTTCATGTCTGTTGTCACAGACTTTAGCCCAGTGATTTTTCTGCCACAGGCTGAACAAAATGAGCCCCCATGCCGGACACTTTTCTTTTTGGTGGAACTGCATGCTACCGCACCGCTTACAACTGCTGTATTAACAGAGTCAATTTCCTGGCTTTCTCCATTTGGATTTCCGCCATTTGCTTCATGTGGCCTATTGAAGCTTCGTAAGTCTTTAATCGCCGAATAAGGCTATAATTTGGGCTTCTTCCAGTGAGATGTTCCTCTTTTTCTAAGAGCATCTTTTTCAAACCCGTGTGCCTGGTCCCCGTAGAAACTTTGTTCTAATAACCTAGTTTCAGTATCTTGGAACTTGCACTTTTTCGCATGCAACCTGCACTGGCTAAAAAATCATCAATGCTTTCAAAGTCTTTTTGTTTATATTGTCGGAAAGATAATCGATGTATGTGGAAGTTCACTTGGGGGTCTAGACGTTCCTCGAATTTCTGCCAAAATAATCCGTGGATTATTTTCGTCGGCTTCGTCCGTGAATATCCAGGAGTTGAACCTTCTTAGGTCCTCTGCCCCAGAAAATAGCAATATATGTTCGACCTATCTGTTTCTACTGGATTTTCTTTAACAGAAAAATACAGTCTGCATCTTTGCTTGAAGAATCTGAATTCTTCCACTAGATTTTCTGCTGTCCAGCACATTGACGGCTCATAATGTTGCTCATTTTGACAAAAATATTCTTTTAACAAATACAAAAACATGAAATACAGTGTTATTAAAATGTACTACAACACTTACTTGTTTGTTCCAGAGAACATTTTTTTTTATATACTGCAACACTTTTGGTCTTTTTGTTTGTTTTTAGAACTTCGTGTCGGGTTGCGTTCGGCGAAAGGACTTACTTTTTTAATTCGTCCAAAAAGAGTTTTCATCCCACAAAGTTTGAAATAACTTTGTTTAGTTAGTCTTGTCAGTGTTTTTTCTCATTGTTTTCGTTGAGGGGTATATATCCCAGCTGCCACCATGATAAGTTATCAGAATTACAAGGAGGAACAAGAGAACGACGTGTAACGGTTATGAAGTAGCCATGTTTATTCTGTCTATCTCTCTGCCCAGTTCAAGGGCAGTAACTCTTAATGGTTCGGATAGCATTCAACTACCGAAACCATCACAGTACCCAAACAAATTAAGCGTCGCTTATATCTAATACAGACTAGAATTATTGGCAACTTGTGGAGATTAAACTCACTACTCAGAAGTAAATTCAGTTTATGTGACTAACTCGCTAACCCTTATACCACAAAGTAGTCCCCTTAAAATAAAAAACTGTGATTACACACAAAACTCTTATTTTATCTATATAAAAAGAAAATGACGTCCATAGAGATGTATAAAGAAGCAAATAAAAATGATGTCTCTTATGCACACGGTTGAGGAAAAAGGTGCGTAAACAAGTAGCAAAGATTTTGAATGATGTTTCACTGTCGTCGCTTCTCGTTCAATTCTTCGAAATATTCTAAAGTAAAATGAACACCTGAATAAAAATAAAGCGATAATGAACTGAATATAATCAAATAAAACCTTATTCATATGTTTCTGCTTTTGCATAGCGTCGGATCCTTACCTCAATTTCACATCATCATCATCATCATTATTAATCTATTATTATCTTATCTTGTCTCCCTCTGTCGCTTCTTCCATCAAGTTTATTCATAGATTGGGTGACGTATTTCCTGTTCATTGTGCAGGCGAGGAGATGGATATCATGCGTCGTGATGACTTGCTATTCTCAACTGACATGAGCCACTTGACTTTTTTCTTCTTGTTCATTGCAAATTTCAACTATTCTTTTTCATCATCATCTTCTTCGGTCGTCAGGGCGCTTCATCTTTCCTGAAGTCACGTGATTTTTCTTTTCATCAGGGCACGTTATTTCAAACGCATTTCCCTGTAAAAGACATAATTTTAATTTTTCAGAAGCTGGCTATTTAAAAAAACTCAAATCAATCAAAATATTGAAAAAGAGTTGTCTATGCGATTGGTGCTTACCTGGAAATGAATGAGCTTATCTATCTATCTATCTATCTATCTATCTGTCTGTCTGTCTGTCGTATATATCCTAAAGGTGGAAACTTCATGAATATTAAACTTACTCAATAATATAACCATATATCATAATAGGCAAATAATTTTCTATCACCAGCTAGTAAATAATTCAGCAAATATTTTCCGATATAGCATTACACACCCACTATAACTAGTTACATCTTCATATGGCACCTAACAACAGATAGTGAAATAATAAAAGAAGGATAGAAAACATGTCGTGTGTAGTATGAACAATATTTCACAGGCGCACCCTTTGTGTGTTTGTTTTCATTTGGATGCTTTAGAACATTTCCATTTTTTTAGTAATAATTATGCCAGAGTAAGTAAGTCTCGTATTCTACACTCTTCCTGGACCTTCAACTCTTAACTTATCTCCCTTTGGCCCCTTTTTTAACCTTCTTGTTACCACTCTTTTAAGTAGAAGTCATGTAGACATTATTCGTCATTATAGCCTTCTTAACAGGCTCTTTGCTTTCTTCTAAATACTTTTTTTTAATGATGAATAAATTTACATGGACCTTGCCAAAGATAAAAATGGACAAATTCCTCAACCCATCACACTTCGACAGGGATTTCACTCATTGATTCCGCACCTTTTTGATACGTCGATCTACCTAAGAAACCGATACAGAAAAACTCGACGCACTGGTTACCTTTGTTTCTCCTTTGAAGTACGAATACATTGCGGAAGTCAATAGTCGGCTACGTAAAGTAACTAGAACTTCTTGGAAAAATGTCATTTTAAACCCGTAAGCATTGCACAGAACCACCGAGATGACTACATCAGGGATGCTTTCATTAGGGACCTGCGCTTACTTACTATAAGACAGTGTCTACTTGAAAACAAAGCATTGAACTTAAGCACAGCGGTGGATCAAGCCGGTGCCATAAATATTGCTAAAAACACTTCGAATCATGCATATGTCACCAGATACCAAACGTAAACGAGAATAAAGTTGAGTCAATTCCGCCGTGTACGTGTGATATTACTGCTTCGAGTACTACAAAAAGTGTTGTTTTTTTCTGCTGGTTTTTGCCACGACCCTGAACGGTTCCCAGCAAGAGAGAATAGAAGGGACATTTCTCTAAGGTGTGCTGAGGCTGCCTATTACTACTATAGCTACAATTGCTCAGCTTCTTCAGGACTGCTGAAGTGAGCTACAGCATTTGTATTGGTTAATGACGAGGACGATACGATACGAGCCGACACGGGATGCTCGAGGTCTTTTATTTCCTACAATTACATCAAGAGACTGAAATTGAAAATGGCCTCTACTCCTGGAAACTTATTCATGACTTCATCGTTAAATTCTCCAATAAAAGACATGTACACGGTAAAAATCAACCTTCTTGGGGAATCCTATTTTATGAGTCAACACTCTGATGTATCATTTGCTTTTGGGGGATTTAGAAAAAACCTTCATATTTCCAATTCTTCTTGCAGCATTTCATCTGTCGTTTTTGTTTTTCAACTTGATCCAGACTGCAAACCTATTGCCACTAAATCCCGTAGACTAGGAAATGATGACAAAAAAGTTAGTGCAGTCCGAGATTGAGATGAGATCACAGGATAGAGACAGAGTAAAGTAAATATCCCTAGAAGTATCAGGTCTTAATCGTAACTAACGAACGACGACGAAAGGGACGAGTTGTGGATTACAGCAAAACGATAAACAGATTTACCTTCCTCGATACCTACCCCGCCCCCCCAAGGATAGACGATCTGGTCTACAAGGTTTCTCGTTTCAGATACTATAGCTTCTTGGAACCGAAGAGCGCCTACTTCCAGATGCTCATCCGAAGTTAAAAGAAACAATACACGATGTTCGAGGCTAACGGTGAATTCTATCAATTTTACAGAGAACGAGGTAGCCTGCATACAACGAATCATTGACAACATCATCAGAAAACTTGATCTCTGCTTATGCTTATATGGACAACATCATTGTTGCCAGAAAGACTCAACAAGTACATAACAAAAATTTGGAGCGGTTCCGTGAAATTGCCGAGCTCCATTAGCTCGCATTCAACGAGAAAAATCGATCATTTCAACCTAGTCGATCAAAAATATGTGCAGAGTGACCCACATGTGCTCGATTAAATCCACGGTTTTACATTCCGAAAACGTCCTATCTCATCAAAGCCACGTAGCCTTTGGAACAGATTAGCATGCCTTCTACTTCTAGGAACCGTTACTTACATTCGTATTTTCATGTTCGAACATGACAACAGAAACGATTATCCTTTGTCTTAAACAACTGTTCGCAGTGTTTGGAATGTTGGCATATGTGTAATCTTATCGGGGACTTTCATTCCTATCCAATGGAGTAGCTGACAAAACCAGGTATTGCTGCGAGCCGAACAACGCCGTATAACTCACGTGAGCAATACAACATCTTGAATCGTATTCACACTGGTCATAGCATCCAGAGGACTATTTTTGAGAGCAAATACTCCGCGAGGTCTTACAATTCACTGTACAAAGTTATAAACGTCACACCACATGAAAGACTCTTTTTGCGTATCAACGCCAATCTCCAAATGGACGTTCATTACCGAGTTGCATCGGTCTAATAAAATATGAACCCTGTTTGATGAAATAGATTTGATTGAAGCAAACTCTTAATATGCTCATACGACACGTGGATGGATGTGAATCTACAGTGAGTACCATATGGTTAGTCGACTAACCCTGACATTCAAATTATTTTAGAAAATTCTGATATCAGTAGCCATCAAAATGTATAGGATAGAACAAGAACTTCCTCTACTGAGGAATCTGATGATTCCTCTGAACTCTCATCACCGATAGAATCTTCCTCTCTGCTAGCCTCTAGTGGTGGAGAATGTCATATTCTACAATCTTCCCGCCCTTCTTTGAACTTTAAACTTATCTTCCCGTGGCCTCTTTTTGTTAGCCTCTCATGTTACTGTAACGTAGGTGCAAAGTTATACATACTTTGATATACATAAAACTCCGACGAAGGTTAACAGACAAAACATTTAATATATACAGCACATAGATATGAAGAGATACAACGTACAAGGTAAACAGAGTTACATATATAAGGAGTACATAAATAAAGATAAAGACACATTCATGAATGGTACATTATAACATATAAAAGTACAGACATGAAACTAGAAATAGTCCATGCTGTGAAGACTTACAGTAATGTAAGGGGGGCGGAGCCCCAGCGAGAGGGGTTAGATAAAATCTACCCCATGTGGCTCGTAGTTGCTGAAACAGGAAAAGAGGGCGAAAGGGTTTGAACCCGGCGCTTAAATACTATGGTGCCCTAGCGGGCACCAGCAAACTAAAAGGGGCAGACAACTCCACCAGGCAAATACAAACTAACGCTACATTACCATTCTTTTATTGAAAAGTCATGTAAACATTTATTCGCCATTATAGCCTTCTTACAGGACTCCGTTTTCTTCTGAATACTTCAGTAAGGTAGCACACCTTGAAACAACAATCAACATACACTATATCTATCTATCTATCTATCTAGATAGATATATATATATATAGATAGATAGATAGTGAATGGGTTAATATAGATGGGGTGCTTACCGCAATATATATATATATATATATATATATATATATATATATATATGTATATATATTATATATAAAATAGATTTTTGATACATGAAAACTTATAATCTACTAAAAGTAGAGGAATCATATGTAAAATGGAGAGGTGATATTTTATTATGAAATAAAAATAAAAATAAAGGGGATACGAAGGCCTTTTCAACCGTACTTTTTGAAGTATTTACACCGGTGACAATTAAAAGTCAGAATGTAAAGAAATTAATAAGAACGAATGGGGGTAAACCAGAGAGTGGGTGGGGTGACAAAAAAAGGGGAAAGAGAGGTATGTGTGTGTGCCCTAGGTTAAACCAGGGTTATGAATACCTCCCAGTAAATAGATGGAGTGTCTCGGTGTTTGTCTGCACAGAGTAGGTCTGAGAAAAGAAATACTAACAGCCTCAAGGACTGCTAGATGTTGTTTAGACCTATATATATATATATATATATATATATATATATATATATAATATATTATGTGTGTGTGTGTGTGTGTGTGTGTGTGTGGTGTATGTGGGACTCTTCATACAAAGAATATGTGGAAAACATGCATGAATTTGTAATGATCAATGTCTAAATGCAATGATTAACCAGAATGTAAGTAAAGTTGAATTTATGTTCTGTTAATTCTTAGGAGTAATGTTGCTTAGTATATACTCTTCACACAATTACATTTTCCTAGTTACCAAAAATCATTACCAAAATCATTATTAAGAATGTCTAATTTTGAATTGGGGTAGATATGCACTGTACTTTTTGATATAATTAGAAAACTTAGTATTGAAGTCAGTTAGTCTCCTGTTGGTTTTAATAACAGCAACTAAGTGCAACTCAAGCAGTGTCCAAGACAGCTGGTATAAATAGGAATCAAGAATGATCCATTGATGAATCTGGGTGATTTGGGTGATTCCACTCCTTGAGTTCTAATTGGCTGCTTGACTGCTTGATTTGAATGACATTGTGGAGTCTTATATATACTTTGTCATTTTGCAGTGGACTTTGTAGCATTTGAGTTTGTATTTGAGTTACAATCATTTGTTGCCTTGTCTTCCCAGTTTGACGGTAATTGGAACTTTAATTATTCTTCACTTAGTGAACTGAAATTAATACTATTAAATGATGTTTTTCATGTAGATGTTTGTATATGTATCTGGGTATCTGTATATATGTACAAATTGAGTATGTGTACATGTGTATGTCTCTATGTATATATGCGTATGTATGTATATGTGTATATGTATATATACACCCTTTGGCTGATGAAGGGCAGTTTTCGGAGTTGTCTGGGGGCTACCCCTTTTTCTGGGGTGGTAAGCCAGAGGGATGTAGAAGGGAATCTGGTGTGGCGTTTGCTGTGAGGACTACACTTCTCTCAAGGCTGGAAGAACTTCCGTGTGGAGTGACTGATTGAATCATAACTATACGGTTACCTCTGTGTGACCCTCGTGAGCGTATATACACCTACTATGGATGCAGCAGAAGATGAAAAAGTTGATTTCTACCTTGCGTTACGGGAAGTAGTTAGACGGATCCCCCTTGCTGACAAAGTCATCATTCTTGGCGACTTTAATGCTAGGGTAGGAAGTGATTTGAAACCTGGGCAGTAATGGGTAAACACAGCGTGGGCAAATGTAACAGCAATGGTCTAATGTTATTGCAGTTCTGCTCTCAGATGGGTTTTTATGTTGGTAACACCATGTTTCAACAGAAGAACAAATTCAAAATAACTTGGATGCATCCTGGTCCCAAACAGTGGCACATGATAGATTATGTGTTGGTCAGAAAACGTGATATAAAGGACATCTGCAGTGTTCGTGTTATGTGTGGCGCAGAATGCTGGACTGACCATCGGTTGGTTCGTGCTAAGTTTCGGTTTGTTATCAAACCCAGTAAGCACCAGGTGAATCATACTATGAACCAGCTATCTATGTCTATGGGTAGAAGTTAGCGGTTGTAGATAAGTTTGTATACCTAAGTAGTACGCTAAATATGACCCTTGATGGCGAGGTCTGCTTAAAGATCAGCAAGGCAAGTGATGCCTTTGGAAAATTAGACAGAGGGTTGTGGAGTTGTGGAATATCAGTTGCAACTAAACTCAAGGTCTATGTTGTATGTGTTTTATATGTTCTCCTCTTGCGAGACTTAGACCACCTACAGGAAACATCTGAAATGTCTCGAACGCTTTCACCAGCAGTGCCTACGACAAATATTAGAGCTACGTTGGCAAATATACATCAGTGATATTGAGGTTCTAGAACAAGCCAAATGTCAGAGTATAGAATCTATTATAATCAAGCATAGATTGAGGTGGAGTGGGCATTTGGTAAGGATGGACGATGGGCAACTTCCTAAACAACTGTTCTATGGGGAACATGTAAACACAAAGCGTTTAGCTCAAAAGCCTAAGAAGAGGTACAAGGATTGCTTGAAGTCGACCTTGAAAAAGTGTAACATTGACGAGAAAACCTGGGAGAGCAAAGATTTGGACTGTGGGCAGTGGAGAAAAACTTTGCTGGAAGGCACAAAGAAATTTGGGACCAACCGTAGTATCAGAAATTCCATGTGAATTATCTACCCCTGTCGCTAGGGGGACGAATCGCCAATGGGATGTTGGCGCAAAAATCAAAACCACCACTTGTCTGGGGGCTCTCATACTGGACGGGCGTATTTTTTGAGTCAAACCCTTTCTAGCATAGTATCAGCATACTCGCCGGCCGTTACTATAGCATACTGAGAACCTAATAATCTACCTGGAGAGGCCCATCCCCGTTACTTATCACAGACCACGCACTAAGGGTAGTCGCGGTATCACCGTTCCCTAAGCCTTCAACAAACCTTCAACAAACTTTCTAAGGCTTTACTTCAGCATACTGTAACTGGCTGTTTTAATAGCAAACTGACCGAGAACGAGAAACGACCCGAGAAGCTTCTTAGAGCCATTTTCTAGCAACGAAGAACACCTATCACCACGACACCAAGAACTCTTAGAACAGATAAGTCTGGTCGCGAATTCCAACTAATTTGCAAACCCCTTTTTGTTGTTAAACCCTTTTGTAAATCCTTGTACCTTTTTTGTTGTTAAACCCCTTTGTAAATTCTTGTACTTTTGTAAACCTTGTAAATTTTGTAATACAAGTGTCTGCATTCTACTTTTGTGTTTGTTCTTCTTTGTCCGACAATGTGCCAACGACTACGGGGAAATAAAAGCCCCTTCGAATCCGTAAATACTTTTAGTAGGCAACATGAACGATTAAAACGAGATGTTCGCAAGGGAAACGTTAATAAAACAGACGACCAAGGACTTCAAATCGGTCTACTATGTGAACAATGCAGAAGGCCGTGTCTGAGCAGAGCTGACCTGATGAGTCACCAAACTGTGCATCGCTGAAATGGACCAATAAAATACCCTATGCTTCCTGGAATAACTTTTGAATGTGGGAAGATGTGCAAGACTTTAGCTGGACTAAAAAGCCACATTCGCGCTGCGTTGAATTTGTTGAAACTTTTTGAAGCTCATCGTTGTATTCTTTGAACTTCTGAACTTATATTTTATTTATTTTTTTTTTTATCAAGCAATGGCAATACTTGAACACGAGTTTGCTGCCATCATCATATATATATATGCATTATTTTATATATTAATTTTATTGTTTATATATATATATATTGTATACATGTGTACATAGGGGTATACGTGTATGGATGGTTGTGAGTATGTGTGTATGGTTGTGTGTGTGTTTTTTTTACATATGTACAGGGATACGTGGACGTATATATATATTTATGCATTTACGTATCGACGGGAAGTTTCACCTATTGATATAAAAAAATCAACAGCTAAAGGAGCAAGATGACCGATCACTTTGAGTAAGCATTTATTGAGGGAACAAACCACCCAGTGACAACATCATCACCACCCGGTTAATCAATCCCCCAGTCATAAGCACCACTCCCTAAGACAATGAGAAGAACTGAAACCGAAAACTTTTCAGGATTTCCAGAAAAATTAAATATAAAGCCTCATGAATTTTCTGTTTACCATTTTCTATAAAGTTAGCGGTCTGAAAAAATCATAGGTATACAGATACCTCGAAGGCCCGACTGGATTTAAGTAGTCAATTATTTGTAAGACGAAATTTATTTCAAGTATTTTGATTCGGTAGTAAATGACCCGAAAAATTGATATCCCATAAAACAAAACAACTAATAACCAACATTTAAATTATTATTTAAATACAATTTAAAATATTCCTCAGAATTTGTCTTACAAATTAAATTTTAAGTTTTATGATTTTACTCTTTATGTGACAATCATCGAGTTTATAGTGCAACTTTTCAGTTCTGAAAAATTGGCATGTTTAAATATAGATTTCATAGGTGACATTTGAACTTTTATGAAAATTGTTGTTTTGTAATTAATACTGTAAATAAACAGGATTAGCATGCAAGCGTATGGTGACGAGGAAAAGAATAAACATGGATTTTGAGTTTCAAAATTGTATTGAAAATAACATGAGAACGGTGAAAAGATAGAAATGAAAATTAAAGGATAATTTTGGTGATAGTTATGTCTTGAATAAAAAGTCAGTGAGCGTCCGGTGCCGAGTCAGTTGTGGTGTATAGGTGTTGATTATGCGAGCTTGTCTTTTGTTTTTTAGTAGTCTTTAGCGGTTGCTGAAGGAAGTGGAAATGTTCGTCTGTTGTGCCTGTGAGGTCATGATTGTGTCCGGTGGCCGAATCAGTTGTAGTGTTTAGGTGTTGATTAGGCAAGCTAGTCTTGTGTTTTTAGTAGTCGTTAGCGGTTGCTGAACGAAGTGGAATTGTTCGTCTGTTGAACTGCCTGTGAGGTCAGGTTGGGTAAGTAGGTGGTCTAGGTGAATCGCCGCCTGTGATGTAGATTTCGCTTGCGAGCGCTCGTTTGGTGTGTATTCGAATTGACGCCTGGACCTCTGAGTGTCGTCGGCTTTTCAAAGCTGTTATTTATAGAAAGCCGCGACCAAAATCGGATCAATTGAAGTAATTTTCATTTCACCCTGGAATCGCTTTCATTGGATGAAAATGCGAATTTTATTTACGAATTTTATTTTCCTAATGTTAGGAATGATTATCAAAGTGGAACTCCCGATCGGAGCCCATGCGCAGATATGTGTTAAAATGGTCATTCTGTTCTAGGCTATGATGGAGTAAACTTCCGATTTGGCGTCTCGCCTTGTGTTTGTTTTGTTTGGCGAGTGTATGTATCTTTTTATTATTGTGGTGTGTGTGCGAATTGAAAATGTTGAATTAGTGAATCGGGAGATATCTACATTTGCTTATACAACAATACTAATGCTAAAAAAAAGTTTGGCGGACCTGACCATCTGGAACGCCCCCCCCCCATCTAAATTCTTTTTTCCTTCAATGGATTATTATCGATTACACACCAATCTATCAGATTGTAAAAAAATAATTCTTAAAAGTCCTTTATTTTTTGAGTTTTGTGTGTGTGTGTGGATCACTTCGTATATATATATTATATATATATATATATATATATGTGTGTGTGTGTGTGTGTGTGTGTGTGTGTGTGTGTGCGTGGATATACTTTGTATATATATATATATATATATATATGTGTGTGTGTGTGTGTGTGTGTGGAATATACTTCGTATATATATATAATGTGTGTAATGTGCGTGGATATACTTCATATATATATATATATATATATATATATATATATATGTGTGTGGTGTGTTGTGTGTATATATATATATATTATATATTATATATATGAGATTATCCAAAACTTGGTAGTAAGGGATGATTCTATATGTGTTTCTAAGATACACTGTATTAATATTGTATGATCAGTATGTATAAATACATGCGAATCTTTAATCACTAAAGAGAGAGCTCAATGTATAATAAACTTTTAGATTATATACAGAGCAATATTTATCATAGAAAGGAAGGAAGAACTCAACACCGTAATTCCATAATAAATTTATTTCGACCAAAATTGGGGCCTATATAAATCTAAGTTGATTTAATATAGCTCCCCAAAATTCATTCTCATCAGATGGGATCAATTTACTTTTGAAATTGCACTTCTCAATATATATATATGA
>JALAJA010001570.1:0-21924 GCA_023376005.1 Doryteuthis pealeii | reverse complement strand
CCATGCTTCAACGTCTTCCTCACATTAATTCATAATAAAATAAATAAATAAATAATGTGCCCAACTTGATTCTAAAAATAATAATGAAATTTTATTATGTACAAGCGCCAGGTGCACTATTCTGTGTCTACATTCCCGTATACGTAGGGGTTCTAATCCAGGCACAAATCTTTTTTTTTTTTTTTGGTGGGGGGGGGGGCGCTTTTTTTGTTTTTGTTTTTTCGTTGATTTTGGTTTTTGTTGTTTTGTTTGTGTTTGTTTTTTTTTTGGGGGGGGTCACGGCAAAATGCTTCATCCTGTCTAATCTGAATTTACTTGCTTAAATTTTTAAAAAAATTTAAATTCCCAAGCTACTGGCACCCACGCCACAGAAATATTTATGCACAAGACAACTAGATACAATCTCATATGGAATAAACAGAAAAAACAATCAGAAAGATAGATTGAAAAATAGGAAATGTATGATCACCAACAACATCATCAACATCATCATCATCATTATGTACAAAGAAAACGTGCGTAGCCCCCCCCCCACAGAGAGAACACGCGTTTGACATCCAACCAGGTTACCAAAATGTAGTCATTTACTAAGATTAGCTTAGTCTGATACAAGACGAGAAATATGGGGCACCCAGTGAGAATCAAAATTCACTAACAATAGTCTGCTTGCCTAGCTCATTAACACCCAGTTGAAAATCAAACTTTTCAACTAAGTAGTAATTATTCCACAAGTTTAGTGTCGTGACAGATGACTTGAGGTCACAAAAAATGCTAGATTCAAATTATTATATTTATAAAATTAAAGAAATTACTTTGGATAATTTACTTGGATAATATTAATTATCGTTATATTTTCATCATTTCGAAAATCATTAAATTTTAAATAAAAGTTACATTTTTTAAACTAATTTTTGAAAATAATATAAACTAAAATGTTATATTATTTTCAAAAAATTAGTGACTTTTTTATACGTTCTGTAAACATAAAAACAAAAAACAAAATGAAAGCAAATGTATTTACCCAACCCGTCCCCCTAGGCAGGATGTGACACAAGGTCAATTTCAAGCAAAGCTGATTTGAATTCAAGTTTTCCTTCTCCTAGACTGGATGCCAAAAGTCTGTCTTTAGTATTTTCCCAATATATTATATTTAGATTCAACATTTGTAGCTAATAATATAATTACACACACATATATACAAAAGGTATACACACACACACACACACACACAGTATATATATATAATTACACACACATATACACACACACATATATAAAGGTACACACATTATTATATATATATATATAATATATATATATATATATATATTGGGCCAGTTTAGCTCAGTCGGTAAAACGTCCAATACCAGCCCTCGCCAACTCAGCGTATGAGTAGCACAGGGATCTGTGTGGTAAAGTAAGGAGCTGATGGTAGATGTGGCGCTTCACCTCAGACGCTAAAAAAACATTTTTATATATAATATTATATATTAATATATATATATATACGTATATATATAATGTACACCCCACATCAGACATATATATATGTGATATAATATATAATACAAAATGTAATTTAGATTTCATATATTCATCTAATATATAATGTAAACACACACACACATGAACACACACACACACACACACACACCATATATATATATATATATATATATATATTATAGTTTATCCACAGACACGGTTTCGAGATTTATCAAGTCTCTTCAGTGTGGTTAGACATTTGTAAGCTACCTACAGCGGAAATTGAAATCCGATCAGTTCAGCATTGAGCGACAGCTTAACTCTAGGCTATCATCACCTACAGAATGCAGAGGATTTTAATTATTTTTGATACACACATCGCTTTGTATGTAATAGGCCGTCATAGAGTGCTCCATCCCCTTATATAGGAGAGCGTTGCGTTTACGCTATAGTTGGCAGTCGTCAGCGGAAATCCCCCCCAAAGTGCTCAACCCCAGGTGGATGGGGGCATATATAAATATATAAATATATATATATATTCAAATTTTCTAATAGTAATAATATATTATATGTATATATATATATATTATATAATATAATAAAATAAACATAAATTCACATTTGGCATTTGAATCAACGTCACCTGAGATTGTTTGCACTTGTATGAAACCGAACGGTTTGTGACTGTTTGTCATCAAATTAAAAGATTATGTAATACCTTTATAATTTATTTATTATATTATATAACAGCTCTATTTTCTATATTGAGCACTCTTCCAATAATACTGCATTTTGGCATACCGTTCCAGTAAAAGCTGAAACAGTGACAATCCAAAACACACATATATATGTATATTATTATTCCCCTATGTATAATGTATATATATATAAGTACATTTCTCATCCCCAACAAAAGTATGAAGAGACGTCATTAATTAACTGAGATTTTTTGCTGATTTTTCTTTCTTGTTTTTTTTTTTCTTTTCTTTCTTTCTTTTCATAGTGTAAATGTATTTATTAGTGGAAAGTCCTAATTACTTTTTATCTTTTTTACAAATGTAAACAAAAATCTTATTTTTCGTTATTTTCTGTATCATCATCATCACATCATGCTCTTGAGCCAGAAAAACGTTGGTGCCAAAAATGTTCAGTTTGCCTAAACAAATGCAATTTTTCGCCCACATGGTTGCATTGTCTTTTTTGTTTACAGTTATATCATCCCCACCTGATATTTCTTCTTTCCTCCTCTTCTCCTCCTCCTCTTCTTCCTCCTCCTCCCTTTCTTCCTCCTCTCTCTCCTCCTCTCTTCCTCCTCCTCTCTTTCTTCCTCCTCCTCTTCTTCCCCCTCCTCCTCTTCTCCTCCTCCTCTTCTTCCTCCTCCTCCTCTTCCTCCTCCTCTTCTTCCTCTCTTCTTCTCCTCCTCCTCTTCCTCCTTCCTCCTCCTCTAAGTTGGACTGGGTAGTGGTAGAGTTATTTTTTTTATATTCTAGACCTGTTTCCCACCAAGGCTAAAGAGACCTACTATTTACCCAATCTAGAATTTATTTTTCCCAAACTACCTTGTTGAGAATGAATCATACCATACCTTTCCCAGTGCACAACCTTGGGAATTTGAATAAGATTGCTAATTTTATTTCCTACAACAATAACCATTACACAATGTATGCCTCCAGATGCAATCAGGGGTAAAGGACAGCAAAATTGATTGATTATTTTGAAAATTATATTCATGGTGCAAACTTGGATTATGAACTGTAATTTTTTTTTAAATTTAAAATTTTTTTTTTGTTAGGCTGTTTTGATGTCCTTTCTGGCACATGATGCCCTACTCACACCATGTGATGCCCTTTCTGGCATGTGTTCAATGCAATTCCATATTCACATCAACAATTCAGCCCCCCCCCATTTACAGCGCATTTATAGTGCAATAATTTCATTATCATCATTATCAAAATGTACAAAAGATGACATTCTCAAACTCCAGAGATGGAATTAGGGTCGTATCAGAATCTGGAATATAGGATATGGGGTCACTGCTCTACTAAATATTCAGTTTCATAAAGTAGTCTTCATATAAGATATATAAAAGCTGCCTTTCAGGGAGCCCCCCAAGCAGACCTTGGCACCTTTCTCATAGGTTATTTGGGGGTGAATATATCAGCCTGTCTTATACACACAAATGAGAATATACAACATACAGCAAGAGTCCAACTGGACACAAACGACTAAAATGTGTGTATATAACAATAAAGATGAGGACAACAGTCTGAAAAATCTAAATAATAACAAATTATCCTAAGCCTCATCTCAAAAATTCAGACAAATAATAATAATATAACTTTTATTTTTATTTTAGAAAATGATCTTTTAATTCCAGAAAGTTTTTTTAATTCCACAAAAATTTTTAAACATTTTATCCATTTCTATAAATTTTTCTGAATAAGAAAAATCCTTGTGAATTGAATAAGAGTTTAGTTCAAATTGTGACTACAACAGACAAGGAGTACAAAATAAAGAGTACAAAATAAGGAGTACAATGACCAAAACCATGGCAACAACAAGAAGAGTCAAAGTGCATCATTGATAATAATTATACAACCAATCTATATATCAATACTCTTGTTCCTTAATCTTCCGACCATTATCATCTTGCAACAAAACCCTGGTTAAAAATAAGACTGTCCAAATCACACAAGATAAAATGCAAATGTAAATTCCTGATTATCTAGTCTTGCTTATCCGCCGAATTCTTATTTCTTATGAGTGTTGTCACCTCAACTAAATAATGAACCATTCCGTTTTTATAAGGAAAGGGAAGTAAAAGGACATGCTACATAGAAAAAATATAATAAGTAAGAAGAGAGTAGGGAAAGATAAAGAGAGGGGTGGAGGCAGTTGATAACACTTCAATCGAACATAATGAAAAGATGAAAAGAAAGAAAGAAAAAGAGAGAGAGAGAGAGAGTTAAATTAAGATTATTTTACTTTTACGTATTGAACTATCGGAGAAATAAGCGAAATTAATCCAACAAAATGTGAAGAAGGGTGGCACTATTAACAGAACCTTACTCGCTACACACCCATCTGCGGAAAAAAAAAAATAAATAATAAATAAATAAATAGATAAGTAGAACTCCCACTACCAATTTAAAACACTCCTACTAACACCCAACAATTGACCACCCTCCCCCTATTCACAACCTCCTAATTCATCGCAGGAAAATGTTCACCGTTGAGCAAGAACTCAATCCAATGTCCTGAAGAAGGTCTAACAGACCGAAACATTATAACGTCGACATCCATCTACAATAAACATCCATTTTGTTCAACATCCCATGTCTCTTACCTTTCTCCAATATATAGCAATAGCACTTAAGTTAAACATATCAAATGTAATAATTAAATTATTATACTGTGGTATATCCAAGGTCCTGCTAGTATTGTTATTGTTATTTATGAAAATTATTTTTGTTGTTATATAATCTATTAATAATGTAGATTCGCTTCCGGGTTTTGTCTGTAACGAAACTACGTCACTGCTTACGTCACATTACCCAAAATCGTCATAACATAGAAAATACACTCAAAATTTGAACATGCAACATTAGACAGTCCTCATTGTTTTTTTAAAACAAGTTTAATAAATACATGACTATTATATATCTATATATAGTTTGTTTTATTTTAATACATATTTAAAGTTTACATTTCAAATTGTTTTATTTTAATCATTTAATGAATTTGATGATTTTACTTACTTAGAGTACAACTCGCTGACATTGAATTTTTAACTCCTACCCTCTCAGGCAATATGTTTTAAAAATCTATTTTACATCGCCCGGAGGGTTGTTTTTTTATTTTTCTAGTTGTTATGAATGTTCAAAATGTTTTTTGTTTTTTTTATCTTTCAGGGTATATAAACAATTTACAAAGAAAGATGATTTTTTGGTTTTGGTTCATTGCCCAGAATTTATGATTTTGCAATGGCCAGTAAGTATAGAATACATTTCTTTCTTATTCATTGATTTTAATGGCTATCAACCAGTCTAGGTTTATTTTATGTCTAGACATTAGGGAATCACAATATTGTATATTCAAATTCATATTTTTGTGCAATTGTTTTCTTTTGTACACACATATTGATATCAATTATTTCTATGTTAAAACATCTATTTGACCCATAGATAGGACCCTAACAGGTACTACCACCTTAGACTTCAAAATTGGAGAAAGAATAAGGTGTGTGTAGATTTAATGTGAGAAGATTACTATATAGTCCTTCATTAGATGATGACATTGGGGTCGAATGTGGTTTCGGGGCCTTAGTATAATTACCATTACCCAAATGATCCCAGCAGTTATTATTGACATATAGGGGCCCGCATCCCAATTGTGCGTTTGTCGTGTCATTTCGCCGTGTTCACTGGCTGTCTCATCGTCGAAAGTCAACCCCCACGCCGTGTTCCGGGACACACCATATGTCATAAGGAAAAACAACAGCACAAACAAAGAAGACGGACAAGACAGGTGGGTGAAGAGTCCAATGGTTAGGAAGAGATTATGGCACCAGGCGGTTCTATTCTGCTACTCTATCATCGTTGGGTCCAGTTAATAGGGGGGAGAGAGCCCAAATGCTCGCCTCGGCTCTCGGTCCAACTCTGCCCAACTCGCCCTCTGTAAAATCAACCAATCAATCTGCCAACTCAACTGAATCGGACTGCCTTTCGACTTCAACTCCCCTTCGACTTACTCCCCTTCGACTTCAACTGCTCTTGAACTGAACTTGACTATATATTATATATATATAAAATTCCCCATCATCCCTTGGCCTGGTTAACCCTTGACTATTCTTTTGTTTGAAATAAACAAAACTAGAACAATCACAATACTAACACAAAGTTAATTACAGACTTATAGTCTCCAGTATAAAAAGACTAACATAACTTGTACAATGTCCCTGTAACTAAATCCTTACTCTAAATAAATAATTTATATTACAAACAGAAAACAAATCATCCCAGATTGTATATCATATTCATACCAGTGCACCAACTGAAAAGCACTAATATCATACAAGCTACAGTATTAAATGTACCATCAGAAGATGTCTGAATTCTCAATGGATATAGAGAGTCCCATAGTCACTGAAACTTTGGCCATTTAAACTGTTGAGATTGTTATGAGTAGCCAATAATTCACATGAGCATTTGACTTTTGACAACTGTAGAAGTTACTGCAAACTCATGGTTGATGGAAGAAATACAATATTGACGGTTATTATTGGATATTCAATGAGCTTATTGGTGCACAACGAGTTATTATAAGTCAAGTATATCTTGTTAACCAAACAAAATGTTTAAACTTTTTCAACTTATCTTTCTCAGGTTTTGCCTTTACCTATTGCTAACAATTTTACAGTTCCTTTTTGCATCAAATCATCAAGTAATGATGTTCATTTCATTCAGTCAGAATTTTTCAATAAAAAGCCAAATATAAACATAGAAATTCATTTTCTTTTAACTAGTGTGTGGGATTTTAAGGGGCAAAATTAAGACAAACGGTAACAATAATACAAAGTATGACAAAAGGAGTAGAAATTTAAACAAAGAAAGTGGAGATTGCGTCTGACCATCAGTTACAGCGACTCGCATTTGCTTCGTGTCAAGCACAATTGTTCCTATTACGTATAGTAGCCGTCGGCGCATTCCATTTTGCAATAGGTTATCATCAACCTATAACATTAGGTTAAACTTTCCCCAAATCTGAAAATAATCAAATTAAATATCTATTCGCAGTATTTATAAATTTTATTACTTTTCAAAGTATCTAAAAATCTGATGAAACTTGGAACCGTCTCTTTATGTCACGTTTATGGTAAAAAAGACAATAGTCCAGCTAATATACACGTGCGGTTTGAAACAGAAGATACAGACGCCCTGGAAGAGTGTAAAAACTGCTGCATAAGTCTGTTGTGAATTCGGTAGAAAAAAACAATTTGATATCTAATTGGTATCTAAGCAGTATTTTTTTTTCCATTTTACAGTTTTTTATGTAAGATTTTTTTAAATTGAATTGGACACATGCCTAGTGGACAAAGAGTAGGTTAAACTTCTAAGTGACAGTTATCTCTAGACTGTCAGGTTCAATCCTGGTCAGAGGCAGCAGTAACAGAATAATAATTCACAGCTTCAACTCCTTACCCCAGCTAATGATTAGCGGAATTGAGAAAGGAACCTTTCTTTTGGAACTCAATAAAGTTCTTTCATAATCAGTGAGCCACTCACGATTTTGAACCTACTCCTTTATTCAGTCCAGGAGGTATCCTTTCTCATTCCGCTAATCATAGCTGGGGTAAAGGAGTTAAGCTGTGAATTATTATTCTAGTTACTGCTGCCCTGGCCTGACCAGGGATTGAACCTCAGTCTAGAGATAACTGTCACTTAGAAGTTTAAACCTACTCTGTTGTCCACTAGGCTATGTGTTCCAATTCAATTTAAAAAAATCTTACATAAAAAAAACTGTAAACTGGAAAAAAAAAATACTGCTTAGGATTACCAATTAGATATCCAATTGTTTTTTTCTACCGAATTCACAACAGACTTATGCAGCAGTTTCTTACACTCTTCCAGGGCAGTCTGTATCTTCTGTTTCAAACCGCACGTGTATATTAGCTGGACTATGTCTTTTTTACCATAAACGTGACATAAAAGAAGAAACGGTTCCAAGTTTCATTCAGATTTTTAGATACTTTGAAAAGTAATAAAAATTTATAAATACTGCGAATAGATATTTAATTTGATTATTTTTCAGATTTGGGGAAACAGTATTTAACCTAAGTGTTATAGGTTGATATAACCTATTGCATAAATGGAATGCGCCGACGGCTACTATAAGTAATAGGAACAATTGTGGCTTGACACGAAGCAAATGCGAGTCAGCTCGTAACTGTATTGGTTCAGACGCAATCTCCACTTTCTTTGTTGTAAATTTCTACTCCTTTTGTTCAATACATTTGTATATATTGTTACCAGTCGTTTGTCTTATTTTTGACCCTTAAAATCCCACAACACTAAGTTTAAAAGAAAATTGAATTTCTAATGTTTATATTTGGGCTTTTTATTTGAAAAAAATTCTGACTGAATTGAAATGAACATCATTACTTGATGATTTTTGAATGCAAAGAAGGGAACTGTAAAATTTGTTAGCAATAGGTAAAGGCAAACCTGAAGAAAGATAAGTTTGAAAAGTTTAAACATTTTGTTTGGTTAACAAATATACTTGACTTATAATAACTCGTTGTGCACCAATAAGCTCATTGAATATCCAATAATAACCGTCAATATTGTATTTCTTCCATCAAACCATGAGTTGCAGTAACTTCTACAGTTGTCAAAAGTTCAAATGCTCATGTGAATTATTGGCTGACTCATAACAATCTCAACAGGTTAAATGGCCACAAGTTTCAGTGACTATGGGACTCTCTATATCCACTTGAGAATTCAGACATCTTCTGATGGTACATTTAATACTGTAGCTTGTATGATATTTAGTGCTTTTCAGTTGGTGCACTGTATGAATATGATATACAATCTGGGATGATTTGTTTTCTGTTTGTAATATAAATTATTTATTTAGAGTAAGGATTTAGTTTACAAGGGACATTGTACAAGTTATTGTTAGTCTTTTTATACTGGAGACTATAAGTCTGTAATTAACTTTGTGTTAGTATTGTGATTGTTCTAGTTTTGTTTATTTCAAACAAAAGAATAGTCAAGGGTTAACCAGGCCAAGGAGATGATGGTGGGGGAATTTTATATATATATATATATATAGTCAAGTTCAGTTCAGAGCAGTTGAAGTCGAAGGGAGTAAGTCAAGGGGATGTTGAAGTCGAAAGGCAGTCGAGTTCAGTCTGAGTTGGCAGTTGAGTTGGTTGATTTTACAGAGGGCGAGTATGGGCAGAGTTGGACCGAGAGCCGAGGCGAGCATTTGGGCTCTCTCCCCCTATTCAACTGGACCCAACGATGATAGAGTAGCAGAATAGAACCGCCTGGTGCCATAATCTCTTCCTAACCATTGGACTCTTCACCCAAACCTGTCTTGTCCGTCTCTCTTTGTTTTTTGCTGTTGTTTTTCCTTATGACATATGGGTGTGTTCCCGAACACGGCGTGGGGGTTGACTTTCGACGATGAGACAGCCCAGTGGACACGGGCGAAATGACACGACAAACGCACAAACTTGGGATGCGGGCCCCTATATGTTTCATAATACTGCTGGGGATCACTTTGGGTAATGGAATTATTACTAAGGCCCAAACCACATTCGACCCCAATGTCATCATCTAATGAAGACTATATAGTAATCTATCTCACATTAAATCTACACACACCTTATTCTTTCTCCAATTTTGAAGTCTAAGGTGGTAGTAACCTGTTAGGGTCCTATCTATGGGTCAAATAGATGTTTTACATAGAATAATTGATATCATATATGTGTGTACAAAAAGAAAACAATTGCACAAAAATATGAATTTGAATTACAATAATGTGATTCCCTAATGTCTAGACATTAAATAAACCTAGGATGGTTGATATTGCCATTAAAATCAATGAAATAAGAAAGAAATGTATTCTATACTTACTGGCCATTGCAAAATCATAAAATTCTGGGCAATGAACCAAAACCAAAAATCATCTTTCTTTGTTAAATTGTTTTATATACCCTGAAGATAAAAAAAACAAAAAACATTTTGAACATTCATTAACAACTAGAAAAATAAAAAAACACCCTCCGGGCGATGTAAAATAGATTTTTAAAACATATTGCCTGAGAGGGTAGGAGTTAAAATTCAATGTCAGCGAGTTTGTACTCTAAGTAAGTAAATCATCAAATTCATTAAATGATTAAAAAATAAAACAATTTGAAATGTAAACTTTAAATATGTATTAAATTAAAACCAAACTATATATAGATATATAATACCAGTCATGTATTTATTAAAACTTGTTTTTAAAAAACAAATGAGGACTGTCTAATGTTGCAATGTTCAAATTTTGAGGTGTATTTATTTCTATGTTATGACGATTTTGGGTAATGTGACGTAAGCAGTGACGTAGTTTTCGTTACAGACAAAAACCGGAAGCGAATCTACATTATTAATAATTATAACAAACAAAAATAATTTTCATAAATAACAATAACAATACTAGAGGACCTGTGGATATACCACAGTATAATAATTTAATTATTACATTTGATATGTTTACTTAAGTGCTATTGCTATATATTGGAGAAAGGTAAGAACATGGGATGTTGAACAAAATGGATGTTTATTGTAATAGTGATGTCGACGTTATAATGTTTCGGTCTGTTAGACCTTCTTCAGGACATTGGATTGAGTTCTTGCTTCAACGGTGAACATTTTCCTGCTGATGAATTAGGAGGTTGTGAATAGGGGGAGGGGTGGTCAATTGTTGGTGTTAGTAGGAGTGTTTTAAATTGGTAGTGGGAGTTCTACTTATCTATTATTTATTTATTTATTTCATTTTTTTTTTTTCCGCAGATGGGTGTTAGCGAGTAAGTTCTGTTAATAGTGCCACCCTTCTTCACATTTTGTTGGATTAATTTCCGCTTATTTCTCCGATTAGTTCAATACGTAAAAGTAAAATAATCTTAATTTAACTCTCTCTCTCTCTCTCTTTTTCTTTCTTTCTTTTCATCTTTTCATTATGTTCGATTGAAGTGTTATCACTGCTCCATCCCCTCTCTTTATCTTTCCCCTACTCTCTTTCTTACTTATTATATTTTTTCTATGTAGCATGTCCTTTTACTTCCCTTTCCTTATAAAAACGGAATGGTTCATTATTTAGTTGAGGTGACAACACTCATAAGAAATAAGAATTCGGCGGATAAGCAAGACTAGATAATCAGGATTTACATTTTGCATTTATCTTGTGTGATTTGGACAGTTCTTATTTTTAACCAGGGTTTTGTTGCAAGATGATAATGGTCGGAAGATTAAAGGAACAGAGTATTGATATATAGATTGGTTGTATAATTATTATACAATGATGCACTAGTTGACTCTTCTTGGTTGTTGCCATGGTTTTGGTCATTGTACTCTTATTTTGTACTCTTTATTTTGTACTCCTTGCTGTTGTAGTCACAATTTGAACTAAACTCTTTTCAATTCACAAGGATTTTTCTTATTCAGAAAATTTATAGAAATGGATAAAATGTTTAAAAATTTTGTGGAATTAAAAAACTTTTCTGGAATTAAAAGATCATTTTCTAAAATAAAAATAAAAGTTATTATTATTATTTGTCTGAATTTTTGAGATGAGGCTTAGGATAATTTGTATTATTTAGATTTTTCAGACTGTGTCCTCATCTTTATTGTTATATACACAACATTTTAGTCTGTTGTGTCCAGTTGGACTCTTGCTGTATGTTGTTATATTCTCATTTGTGTGTATAAGACAGGGCTGATATATTCTACCCCCAAATAACCTATGAAAAGGTGCCAAGGTCTGCTTGGGGGCTCCCTGAAAGGCAGCTTTTATATATCTTATTATGAAGACTACTTTATGAAACTGAATATTTAGTAGAGCAGTGACCCCATATCCTATATATTCAGATCTGATACGACCCTAATTCCATCTGGAGTTTGAGAATGTCATCTTTTGTACATTTTGATTAATGATGATAATGAAAATTATTGCACTATAAATGCGCTGTATGGGGGGGGGCTGAATTGTTGATAGTGAATATGGAATTGCATTGTAACACATGCCAGAAAGGGCATCACATGGTGTGAGTAGGATCATGTGCCAGAAAGGACATCAAAACAGCCTAACAAAAAAAAAAAAATTTTAAATTTAAAAAAAAATTTACAGTTCATAATCCAAGTTTGCACCATGAATATAATTTCTCAAAATAATCAAATCAATTTTGCTGTCCTATTACCCCTGATTGCATCTGGAGGGCATACATTGTGTAATGGTATTTTGTAGGAAATAAAATTAGCAATCTTATTCAAATCCTGGACAAGGTTGATGCACTTGGGAAAGGTAATGGTATGATTCATTCTCCCCCTAGATTGGGTAAATAGTAGGTCTCTTTAGCCTTGGTGGGGAAAACAGTCTAGAATATAAAAAAAAAACTCTACCACTACAGTTCCAACTTTTAGAGAGGAGGAGGAGGAAGAGGAGGAGGAGAAGAAGAGGAGGAAGAGAGGAGGAGGAAGAAGAGGAGGGAGGAGGAGGAGGAAAGAAGAGGAGGAGGGAAGAAAGAGGAGGAAGAAGAGGAGGGAAAGGAGGAGGAAGAAGGAGGAGGAGGGAAGAAGAGGAGGAGGAGAAGAGGAGGAGGAAGAGGAAGAAGAGGAAGAAAGAAATATCAGGATGGGGATGATATAACTGTAAACAAAAAAAGACCAATGCAACCATGTGGGCGAAAATTGCATTGTTTAGGCAAACATGAACATTTTTGGCACCAACGTTTTTCTGGCTCAAGCATGATGATGATGATGATGATAAAAATAACGAAAAATAAGATTTTTTTGTTTACATTTGTAAAGATAAAAAGTCAATTAGGACATTTCCACTAATAAATACATTTACACTATGAAAAGAAAGAAAAGAAAAAAGAAAAAAAAAAAACAAGATCAGCAAAAAATCCCTCAGTTAATTAATGACGTCTCTTCATACTTTTGTTGGGGATGAGAAATGTACTTATATATATATACATATACATAGGGGAATAATAATATACTATATTATGTGTGTTTTGGATTGTCACTGTTTCAGCTTTTACTGGAACGGTATGCCCAAAATGCAGTATTATTGGAAAGAGTGCTCAATATATAGAAATAGAGCTGTTATATAATATAATAAAATAAATATATAAAGGTATTACATATCTATTATTTGATGACAAAACAGTCACAACCGTTCGGTTTCATAAGTGCAAACAATCTTCAGTGACGTTGATTCAAATGCCAAATGTGACGTTGATTTATTATTTATTTTATAATATATATATATATATATATATACATATATATATATATATATTAAGAAATTTGAATATATATATATATATTATATATTTATATATGCCCCCATCCACCTGGGGTTGAGCACTTTGGGGGGGATTTCGCTGACGACTGCCAACTATAGCGTAAACGCAACGCTCTCCTATATAAGGATGGAGCACTCTATGACGGCCTTTACATACAAGCGATGTGTGTATCAAAAATAATTAAAATCCTCTGCATTCTGTAGGTGATGATAGCCTAGCAGTTAAGCTGTCGGCTCATGCTGAACTGATCGGATTTCAATCCCGGCTGTAGGTAGCTTACAAATGTCTAACCACACTGAAGAGACTTGATAAATCGAAACACGTGTCTGTGGATAACTATAATATATATATATATATATATATATATATGTGTGTGTGTGTGTTGTGTGTGTTCATGTGTGTGTGTTTACATTATATATTAGATGATATATGAAATCTAAATTACATTTTGTATATATATATATATCACATATATATAGTCGATGTGGGTGTACATTATATATATATATATATATATATATAATATATATATATATACAAAAAATGTTTTTTTAGCGTCTGAGGTGAAGCGCCACATCTACCATCAGCTCCTTACTTTACCACACAGATCCCTGTGCTACTCATACGCTGAGTTGGCGAGGGCTGGTATTGGACGTTTTACCGACTGAGCTAAACTGGCCCAATATATATATATATTATATATTATATATATATATATATATAATGTGTGTACATTATATATGTGTGTGTGTAATGTGTGTACTTATATATATATATGTGTGTGTGTGTGTGTGTGTATACCTTTTGTATATATGTTGTGTAATTATATATTAGCTACAAATGTTGAATCTAATATATATATGGGAAAATACTAAGACAGACTTTTTGGCATCCAGTCTAGGAGAAGGAAACTTTGAATTCAAATCAGCTTTGCTTGAAAATTGACCTTGTGTCACATCCTGCTCTAGGCGGACGGGTTGGGTAAATACATTTTTGCTTTCATTTTGTTTTTTGTTTTTATGTTTACAGAACGTATAAGAAAAAAGTCACTAATTTTTTGAAAATAATATAAAACATTTAGTTTATATTTATTTTCAAAAATTAGTTTTAAAAAATGTAACTTTTATTTAAAATTTAATGATTTTCGAATGATGAAAATATAACGATAATAATAATTATCCAAGTAAATTATCCAAAGTAATTTCTTAATTTTATAAAATATAATAATTTGAATCTAGCAATTTTTTGTGACCTCAAGTCATCTGTCACGACACTAAACTTGTGGAATAATTACTACTTAGTTGAAAGTTTGATTTTCACTGGGTGTTAATGAGCTAGGCAAGCAGACTATTGTTAGTGAATTTGATTCTCACTGGGTGCCCATATTTCTCGTCTTGTATCAGACTAAGCTAATCTTAGTAAATGACTACATTTTGGTAACCTGGTTGATGTACAACGCGTGTGTCTCTCTGTGGGGGGGGGGGCTACGCACGTTTCTTTGTACATAATGATGATGATGATGTTGATGATGTTGTTGGTGATCATAATTTCCTATTTTTTCAATCTATCTTTCTGATTGTTTTTTCTGTTTATTCCATATGAGATTGTATCTAGTTGTTGTGCAAAATAATGTCTGTGCGTGGGTGCCAGTAGCTTGGGAATTTAAAATTTTTTTAAAAATTTAAGCAAGTAAATTCAGATAGACAGGATGAAGCATTTGCCGTGACCCCCCCCCAAAAAAAAAAAAAAACAAACAAAACAAAACACAACAAAAAATCAACGAAAAAACAAAAACAAAAAAAAGCGACCCCCCCCCCCACCAAAAAAAAAAAAAAAGATTTGTGCCTGGATTAGAACCCCTACGTATACGGGAATGTAGACACAGAATAGTGCACCTGGGCGCTGTACATAATAAATTTCATTATTATTTTAGAATCAAGTTGGGCACATTATTTATTTATTTATTTATTTATGAATTAATGTGAGGAAGACGTTGAAGCATGGGATTGAAAAGATTTAAAATTAGTGGAAAGAAAAGAAAAAAAAGAAAAGAAAGAAAAAAAAAAGAAAGAAAAGAAGTTATATCTCGGATCAAAATATTATTTTTCACATTCATTTGAAAAGAATTAGTTTAATCATTAAACTTTAATGATTATATCAGACGTCTTAGAATCTAAGATAGATAATAATAACAGATAGATAGAAAGATAGATAGATGGATAGATAGATACATAGATAGATAAATAAATAATTGATAGGTCTAGTAGACATGAGCTCTACTGCTATCGTAGTATTTTCTCTTCTCTTCTCTCACTCACTCTCTCTCTCTCTCTCTCTCTCTCTCTCTCTCTCTCTTCTCTCTCTTTTTCTTTCTTTTCTTTCTTTTTCTTTCTTTCTTTTTTTTATTTTTTTTATTTTTAAACTACTACATTGAAAAGCACTTTCCGAGAAGTCACTATTCATCAACAGCAATTGCAATTGTTCGTCCTGGAAATTCTTTCGATTCTCCTTCTTCTTCTTTCAACAGCTGCAGCAGCGGCAGCAACATCTTTTGTTGTCGTACAACTCATTCTCTTTTGATTTCTTCAAAGACAACGACTTTCAAATTTTTGGTTTATTATTTAATTAAATCTGTTTTATTGTTGTTATTGTTGTTGTTCTCTTGCTTTGATGATCAGTAGGGATACAAATTGACAGCGTGGGGGTCCCGGGCTCAAGAAAATCCAACACAATAATTGTCAGATGAATTTTTTTGTTTTTTTTGCTTCTTGTTGTTGTTGAAGAGATGCCACCGACCGATACAAATTATTGATTAAATTGATTTATCCAATATTCATAAAACAGTTCTGACCCGTTACCGTTTTATTTTTTTCTTTCTCTTCTTTTTTTCTTTCTTTTTTTCTTTTTTGTTTCTTTTTCACAAAGAAAAGAGAATTAAATATTTCTTAAGAGGCAAATTAATGATTAAAAATCATGTCCTACCGAAGTTGAAGAATCTCTCAGCATTTTTCTTGTGTGTTTACACACCTTCTTGTTGGTCACCACCGCTACTGGTAGTCGTTCCTCTCTAGTAGCAGCGAAATGGAATTTTACGTTTTCTGGGTCTTGTAGAAGTAATGGACGGTCGATACCATATATCTTCTTCTTCTTTCCTTTTTTCTTTTGTTATGTATATATTTGTTTTGTCCCTACATTTGTAACTCCCAGGATTTTACTAACATTTTTCATTTGGCCCAAAAAACGTTATGTCCTGATTAAAACAAATGTTTTGTTTTTCTCTCTGATTGAAACAATTTTACCTTTTGGACGATTGTACCACCCCCGCAGCAAGTACTTAAAATGGACAATCTCCTTTTTCTTCCTCTTCTCCGTGGGTGGTTAGTTTTATTTATTTATCTATTTATTGGCTCAGGTCATTGACTGACAAAAACTAATTCATTCACATGAAACGAATCAATTCATTTTTATGAAATGTATATCATTAAGAAAAAAAGGAGAATAATCCAGAGAGAGAGAAAAAAAAAAGATCCTTCGATTCGGCAGACATTTTTGGTTTTAAAATTTAATATTTTAAGTTACAACTTAAACCAAGTTTATCATCACACATTCGTTCTAAAATTAACAATAATTAAAAAATAATTTAACGATTAATCCGTTATTTTTTTTAATGTTTTTTTTTCCAGATTTTTTGTTTACATTTGTGATCAAAAAATAAATAAAAAGTCAATTGGACATTTTCACTGATTAATACACTTGTCAATTACACTATGAAAAAAAAAAAAGAAAAAAGGAAAAAATCAGCAAGAAAACTTCAACTAATTAATTACATTTATTAAAACTTTTAGAATCTAATTATAAATAACTGAATTTATTAGCTTTGTAAAAAAAAAATAAATAAATAAAAAAAGAGGGGAAAAAATTAAAATTTTGTGGAAATATTTTTAGATATCCCCCTTCCCATCTCACTTGATCATGTTATCTAAATTTATGGTAAGGAGAATATAGAACCGGCACAAAAGAGAAGAAGGAGAAGGAGAAGGATGATGATGATGATGATGAAATGTTAAAAAATCAAATATTATTTTCCTTGTTCTTCTCCCAGAAGAGTCGGAAGGACTTTCTTTAAATGCTTTTTAAAAAATTTCTCTTTTTTCATTTTCATATAACCAAGATGAGAAGAAACAATTTTAAATACGGTGTTAATTTTTATTTTTATTTTTAATAAGTCTGTTTTTTTTTTCGTGTTATTAAAATAAATGAATAAATGAATAAAAATAATGAGTCATTGCTTTGTTCTTCAAACAATTTTATGGATTTCTTCTCTTCTTTTTCTCTTCTTCTTCTTCTTCTTCTTCTTCTTCTTCTTCTTCTTCTTCTAATCCATTGGTTATAGGATGGTATGGGAGCACTTTTTTACGTATCTAATACCGTTACATATGCAGAAACATTTAAACTCATCAGATGCGAATGTTGGTACCTTATCTGAAACTATTTGTTCTGGGATACTATATTTTGTAAACATTATTATTAAGATATCCACGGGTTGCGGTCGCTCTAACATTAGATGTAGGAATGACCTATACCCATTTTGAATGGGTGTTGACTGATCCCTGGAAAGAACCTGCATAGTCCATGTGTACTCTCTACCAGGGCCTATCATGCTACTGCCAAGGATGTAGAGAAGCCTTTGGGGCCCAGTTTGGTGATGGAGCCTATCACACACTCCTTCGCAAATAGTTCGATGTCCTTGTCAAGATTAGCGCCCTTAGAAAAGTCCTTTGGTCAGGCCTTTTCGTTCTTGACAACCCCGAGATGACCTTCATGCAATGTGTAACTTGTTTGTGAAATTTTTCTGATCTAATTTTACCCTTTTTCCTCTCATAAAACAGTTGTTATGGATTGAGTCTAAGATCAATATAAGTATTCAACCCATCGGCTTGTGGTTCTATCACCGAAATAATCTTATTTCAACCATAAAGACTTATAAAGTTAAATCCATTTTGTTGAAAAATTTACGCATTAAAAAATATGACGATAGACATTCGCATTTACCTGATTCAAAGCGTCCCACATTGCATGGCATGTTGAGCGCCATTTGCAAGAAGTCCGTGCCGCATGCTCAGTATTGAGCTTTTGTGGGTGGCGGTTGGTTTGCATGTGGCGTGAAGAGCCAGGATGTTGGGATAGTTAGCATTCAGGCACCCGGATGGAGTATGACTGTCTGCTTTTTAAAATGTAGTACGCAGCGACCGTTGGGTTGAGAAAATTCGGAGGTAGTGAGAGACATTGTGATTCTTCATCAAAAAAGAGGTGCTTCGGAGTTCCTTCCGCGGAGTGAGGGGGCATGAAAGAGGGTTAAAGGTTAACAAAGTTTTATTTATCATAATATACAATGGATTATGTGTGTACTTCAAAACGCCATATTTGTTCTCTCGTTATATCTCGTTTGAGCGAGATTTCTCTAAGCTCGTTACTTCAAGAGTCTGAGTATAGGTCCGGTTTAGCTTAGTCGGTAAAGTGTCTGACTAGAACCACAAGGTTCCGAGTTTGATACTGGTCATCGCCAACTCAGCGTATGAATAGCACAGGGAACTGTGTGATAATGTGAAGAGCTGATGGTAGGTGTGATGCTCCACCTCAGACGCCAAAGCAATCTCCTTGGTCTAGCGCTAGTGAAAAGGAGATAGACCCCCTCGCTGTTCAGCTGATACCGATTTAGGGCCACCCCGACGACTTTACTTACATCTTCTCCTATGTTTTTTTTTTTTGTTTTCCTTGCTTATTATAAGGTTTATTCAGACATGACAAAATCTTTCGACCATAATGGCGCTGCCTAAAATCTAAGTAATTTGGTTGAAATGTCCATGTCTGGATTCGATGTAAGAGTGGCTGAATGGGTTGTGTATTGCAGGAGAATTAGTCACGGAAGACCAGATCAGGAGAGAGGATTAGCAAAACTTTTAAAATTTTGGATTCGTTATCAAAACCCAACGTTAACGGTAACAAAAAATCCTACTAAGCTTAAAAAACCCAAACACGAAAGAAAGTAAATTAATTGGAACAAAAAAAACAAAAACAAAAAAAAAAAAAAAACCAAAAGAGACTTTTATAGATTCAAATTTACAATGTTTTATTCAGTATATCAAATAAATTAAAGAGCTGCACAAAAGTTATGTTCAGGAAATATTCAATACCAATAAAATATTTTTAAAAAAGGGATAAAAAAAAAACCAATGTTTCAAAAAGAAAAGAAAAAAATACAATAAAAACTTGCACAATAGAATATGCTGAAATATTTCTTTTGGGTCCCTTTTCAAGGGGTATTCAATGTGTCTGGCTTGTGACAATCAAGAGAGAGGAGAGAAGAGAGAGAGAGAGAGAAAGGAGAGAGAGAGAGAGAGAGAGAGAGAGAGAGTAAAAAAGAAGCCTCCCAGCCTAGAGCCTAACAGCTCACGTCTACCGCCGACCAAACCAGCTAACAAAAAAAAAAAAAAAAAAAAGAAAAAAAAAAAAAGAAAAAGGCGCGAAACCCTATTCTCCCTTGCACATAATGTCTTCTCTTACCCACCAACCAAAAAGATAGTTTTTCAGCAATGCTTAGAACTAACCAATCATAGACAGCCGACAAATACCTGCAACAATTTCAAAAACTGACCCAGTGGGATACCCCCCCCCAAAAAAAAAAATGCATCTTATAAACTGTTATTCCCCGAAGGGGGACGACAAATTGTTGCCACTAATTAAGTGAGCATTCTTCCCCCAAAAATGTTATAGTATGATTAAGTATAATTAGTTTCTGATATGCAGATAATGTTTCTGTAATTGTTGGTTTATAGAAGAAAGAGATTTTTTTGTTTCATTAAATGTTTCTGTAGTTTAAGTTAAGGAAGAAAGAATTTTGACTTACATTTTAAACATAAGTTTTTTGTTGCGGTTTCTAAGAAACTGTGGGGCAAGCCGCACCCCTGTTACGTAGACAAATGTATGCAAATATACGTGTTACATGTTCGAGCGAACTGTTTCTGGTACGAAAAAGAAAAGAAAATAGAGGGGAAAATAAATTCGACTTGTTGAAGAGAGGGGTGGGTCAACAATGTCGTCGCCGTCACAAAATCTACAGCACAAGAAAAAAAATCCGTCGTCGTCGTCGTCGTCGTCCAATCACCAACTCTATTATCATCAGAAGCTAAAAAATCGCAACTGCCCGCTGTCGTCACCCCACCTCTACTTATACGAGATTTTCCTTCAACATCCGGGTGTCTGCACCCCACGCACGAGATTCCCAAGCCAATCCTAGCTGCCGGAATCTTCGTAGCCATAATCCGGGCACCTGGCTCTTACATCCGGGACAGTAGTATTGTGAATTCGGTGCCAATGTGTCGCCCGTTCGCATTCCGAAGGACGCGGGGTTCGATTCCACATGCCAGGCAAAGCCTAGCCTGCTTCCTTCGAGAATACGGCAGGCCACTCACCTCGTGTTCTCTGTCACACTCCCCCCTGATCTCATGATCACACACTGTGCAGGATGGCGGCGGCCCTTTTTATTCCTCGCGCTCCTTCGAAGCGGTACGTGCACCACAGTTTCTGCCTCTGAATCGTCCGACGGGGCTAGTGGTTGTATCTTCGGGGGATCATTGGCGACATTCAATAACTCGTCGCCGGATGGCCCGTCTTCATCGGTAGATGAATAATCCACGTCTACAGCAGGGTGGAGATCGCGTACGTGACGCGGGACTCCGGATAGCTCATCATCTTCATCGGTAGATGAATAATCCACATCTACAGCAAGGCGGAGATTGCGTACGTGACGCGGGACTCCGTCGACCAGGACAGATTGCTCACTGACCACACCAGTCACTCGCCCCCGCTTGAATCGGGTGGTGCATCGACTGCCTGGGGGTTTCACCCAACGGAATCCCCCACAGCATATGGTTCGCAAACCACTTCGTCGACCTGTGACTGCGCAACGTCTATTCCTTTTACCCGTACCCGGTACGTGTGGATGGCATTCGCGGGTGCGCGTTTACCGGGGACACCCCGTCTTTTCGGTGTCACATTGTTACCAGTATGTTGCCTCCTCAACGGTTGCACTGCTTCCTAGCGGCAATTCTTTTTGATACTGCGGTGACTTCTTTCCGCGATACCGTTGCCTGATGACACTACACGCATCGCAGCCGTAGTCGGACCCCCCATTCACTCAGAAACTGCCTTACTTGTGGCTACAAAAGGCTGTATCATTATCAGCCAATATTTCCTCTGCGCACCTCGTTCGCAAAAGACGGGCGATAACTGTCTAAGAACGCTCGCTGAGTCTTGCCGTGCCAGCAGTCTCCAAATCGCAAAACGGGTGGGACCACAGT
>JALAJA010001568.1:0-23909 GCA_023376005.1 Doryteuthis pealeii | reverse complement strand
GATAAAAATAAACCTAACACAGGGTAATTCATTTATAAAAATCTTCATATGGTTACTTGTACAACGTTTCGGTCGATATGCCCTCCGGCTTCTTCAGGTATTTCTTGTCGGAACTCGGGAACCTTCTCGACTCGGAACCCTTCTTTTCGAACTCGGGAACTTTCTTGTCGTAAATCGGGACCTGAGGGAACTTATGAAACCTAACCTTTATTTATTCCACGGGGGTATCCTGATTCTCATTCCGCTAAACGCATAAGCTGGATGGATGATTATTGATTGTTGTGTATTGACGATTTAACATGACGTAGAGCTTTTTGACTTAGCAATAGGTGCGGAAACATGAATAAGATTATTGGCAATCTAATACATATTGATAATATGAATGAATAACACAAAGAATGGAAGGAAAAGAAAGCGATGGGAAAATATGTTGTAAAGGAAATGGGTTAGAAAGAACAACAAGAAGAGAAGACGGAAATATGTAGAATATAAGCGAGAGAGGGGGGGGGGAGAAAATGAAGAGAGGAGAGAGAGAGAGAGAGAGAGAGAGGAACAAAGACAGATATATTATATATATTATTAATATAATATATATATATAGAAGAGAGAGAGAAGAAGAGAGAGAGAGGAGAGGGGGAGTGTGACATAATGTGAGGAGAGAGGGGAGAGTGACATATGAGAGATAGAGAGAGAGTAAGACAGAGAGAGAGAGAGAGAGAGAGAGAGAGAGAGAGAGAGAGGGTGGAAAAACAAGTGAAGAAAGAATAAGAAGAGAAGAGAAGAAGATAGAAGAGAGATAGAAGAGAGGAGAGAGTGAGGGACTGTATTTACCAAGGCAGAAATTAACAACGGAGACATGCTGAATTTTCTTCTACTTTTCCGCCTTAATCCAGCGAGTTTCCCATTGATCGAAGCAACCTGAAAACTCCCCCTTTCTTATTTTTTGATGCTGTGTCCTTTATGCCTTCCACGTCCTCAAATCTTATCCCGAAGATGAATTTGCGTTTAAGAAAGCAAAAAAAGCCACGAGAGCTGGGTTTTGATAAATATGAATAGTCTTGCACTGCACTATCTGTGTTTCGCAAAAGAAAATGTCGTTGAAAAATATCGAGACTGGCCTTCATAATAATTTTTCAAACTGTCACTATCTCCTCTAGACCTCTAGACATCATCCCTTTGTGGTATAAGTTGCTCACCTGTCCGCACATCTGTGCGTTTCAATTTTAAAGTTGGAAGTTTTAGTCTCGATTCTTTTTGAATCAATCGCTTCGTATATATGCGAGAATCTTTGCACACAGCCTAATTTTGAAATAAAAATAATTGTTATACCGATTTGAAAAAAAGCTATCTATTCTATTAAATCTATCTATCATCTATCTACACATACACACACACATAACACACACAGACTATATATATATATATATATTTTTTTTTTTGGAGGGGGAGATATGTGCTTAATTGAAGTCGTTAAGCCTAAATTTTTGAAAGTTAATTACATTCATAATTAATTAATTAATTAGGCGGGCATACCTATTAAATGTAGGCTAAACAATTCGAGAAAATCAATCTATTATGTACATTTCGACCTCATACAGAGAGTGATATTTTCTCGATTTGTTTACCTTACATTTTAAATAGGTATGCCCGCCTAATTTAATTAATTAATTAACTTTCAAAATTTGGTATGACTTCAATTAAGCACATATTCTCCCAAAAATTGTCGGCTAAAAAAGCCATATCATAAACACATCGCTAATGTGTATTTACTTATATATACTCATATATATATATTATAATATATATATTATATATAATAATATAATCCAAAATTCGGAGAAGAAATCTTCCTTACGACATAGAACTTTTTTTAAAAAACGTGTCAATAATCTTCATACAATGACTGCTATTTACACAGTAGCATTGCAAATCAACAAAGCCTTCATCAGATGATGACTTTGGGTTCAGGCATGGTTTCGGGGCGAAGCATCATTACCGAAACTAACCCAGAGCGCCCCAGCAGTATCTCACGATACACCAGACTGTCATTTTGATAAAATATTATAAGTATATCATTATGTTCCTATCTATCTCTCCTGTTCATATCTATCTACTTCTTTTTCTTAATATAACAATAGTAATGAATTATGTTAAATAGAGCACATCTTCAAGAAAGAAAAAAAACGGTAAAAATGCGGCATTTTGACAGATACAGATTTTAATTTATAAAACTAGCAAATCTATTTCTATCTATCTATCTATCTATCTATCTATCTCATTTTGTTCATTCTGTTCATATCTATCGCATTCTATCTATCTATCTATCTCAGTCTATTCACATCTATCTATCTATCTATCTATCTATCTCAGTCTATTCACATCTATCTATTATCTATCTATTTATCTATCTTATCTATCTCAGTCTATTCACATCTATCTATCTATATATCTATATATCTATCTATACTATCTCAGTCTATCACATCTATCTATCTATCTATCTATTTATCTATCTACTCTATCTCAGTCTATTCACATCTATCTATCTATCTATCTCAGTATATCACATCTATCTATATCTTCTCAGTCTATCACATCTATCTATCTATATCTATCTATCTATCTATCTCAGTCTATTCACATCTATCTATCTTCTATCTATCTATCTCAGTCTATTCACATCTATCTATCTAATCTATCTATCTCAAAAGTCTTTCACATCTACTATCTATTTATCTATCTATCTCAGTCTATTCACATCTATCTATCTATCTATCTATCTATCTATCTCAGTCTATTCATATCTATCTATCACTATCTATCTATCTCAGTCTATTCATATCTATCTATCTATCTATCTATATAGTCTATTCATATCTATATCTTATCTCTATCTCAGTCTATTCATATCTATCTATCTATCTATCTATTTCAGTCTATTCATATCTATCTATCTATCTATCTATCTATCTATCATTCAATCTATCTATCTATCTATCTATCTCATCTATCTATCTATCTATCTATCTATCTATCTCAGTCTATTCATATCTATCTATCTATCTATCTATCTAGAGTCTATTCATATCTATCTATCTATCTATCTCAGTCTATTCATATATCTATCTAATCTAGTCTATCTCAGTCTATTCAATATCTAATTATATCTATCTATCTCATCTATCTATCTATCTATCTCAGTCTATTCATATCTATCTATCATCTATCTATCTCAGTCTATTCATATCTATCTATCTCTATCTATCTCAGTCTATTCATATCTATCTATCTATCTATCTTATCTAATCATATCTCAGTCTAATTCTATCTATCTATCTACTATCTATCTATCTCAGTCTATTAATATCTATCTATCTATCTATCTAGTCTAAGTTCTAATCATATCTATCTATCTATCTATCTATCTCATCTAATTCATACTATCTCTATCTATCTATCTCAGTCTATTCATATCTATCTATCTATCTATCTATCTATCTATCTCAGTCCTATTCATATCTATCTTCTTCTATCTATCTCAGTCTATCATATCTATTCTATCTATTCTATTCAGTCTATTCATATCTATCTATCTAATCTATCTAATCTGCATCTATTTCATTCTATCTATCTATCTATCTATCTCAGCTCTATTCATATCTAATCTATCTATCTCAGTCATTCATATCTATCTATCTATCTATCTATCTCAGTCTATTCATATCTTCTATCTATCTATCTAGTCTATTCATATCTATCATATCTATATCTAATCTATCTAGTCATTCATCAATCTATCTATCTATCTATCTAATCTAATCTATCTATCTATCTCAGTCTTATTCTTATCTATCTATCTATCTATCCTATCTATCTATCTCAGTCTATTCATATCTATCTATCTATCTATCTCAGTCTACTTCATATCTATCTAGTCTATTCTATCTATCCTATCTAATCTATCTCAGTCTATCATATCTATCTATCTATCTATCTCAGTCTATTCATATCTATCTATCTCAGTCTTTCATATCTATCTATCTATCTCATCTAAGTTATTCCATATCTATCTATCTATCTATCCAAAGTCTATTCATATCTATCTATCTTCTATCTATCTTCTATCTATCTAATCTATCAAAAGTTCTCAGATCTATAAAACATAATTTACACCAAAACTGTTTTAATTGAGATAAAAACTTAAAGTCCTGTTTCTGAAATAAACTGAAAATTACTATTCGCTGGCAATTTTGCCGAGTATTTACAATTTCGATTCAGAGTAACAAGAGAGAAAAAAGAAAAAAAAATTAAAAAAGTCCACATTTGCAGTTCTGGGGTCAAAAAAAGTGTATTACTGAATCACTACACACACTTTAAAATCTATACAACATGAATTGATGTTGTCCTTTATAAAAAAAAAAGATTAAAAAAAAAAACAACAAAACAACTTATAAATGTAGGGACTAGCAAAAAAAAAATCGGATACTACGAGTTTTTAAAAGCGAATTAAGAATAATGAAATCTATTATTTAAGGTTAAACTTTTCTAAATCGATAAGTAGTACCATAAATAACCATCATTAAAAAGGAAAAAATATCATTACATATGCAGTTTAATTTTTAAAAGATTTAAAACTATTTGTTTTGGTCAATTTTGTTCGCCGACGCCATTTTGGCTGTTTTTCAATGGTTTTAAGTGCTTGTTTACAATTTTAACGGAACAATTTGGGATATAAAAAAAATTACCAAAAATCAGGTAATTATCCGATTTTAATGAAATTTTCAGTATTGATTTAACAATTAATGAATTTTATAATGCAAATTAGTTATTCTATTTCAAAACTTTAATCTAGTATTTTTGCTATGAAAAATGAATATATAAATTATTTAAAATATGAAAATCCTGATGTTAAGTTTAAAATGTTATATTTTAGATTCTAAAAATAAATATCTACTTAATGCAAACCTTAATTTTTTTTTAGACGAAAGTAATAAGTTTTGAGAAAAACTCGATTGAAAATGTACCCCACTTTTTAAGCAGAAAAAACATCGGATGTTAATAATTTTTTCTTTTATAAAATAATAGCCAATTAAATAATTATCGAAATGGGTAAAAAAGAAACTTCCAAAAATTAATTATATTACCTTTTTACATTTTATTTTTCGATTTTCGGGTACTTATTTTCCTCATAGAAGCGCAACCGTATTTTTTTTGTTTTTTTTTCTTCATAACTTCGGTCTTTTATCTCTTTATTTATACTGTAATTAGTATCAGGTAAGGACCAACTTGAAACAATTTTAACGCCCCAACATAGGGGGGTCAAAAATTAAGTGAGCTGAAAAAAAATGAGAAAGTTTTGAAATAAAATAAATAATGCATTATAAGATCATTCTTCGATAAATAAACACTGAAATTTCATTAAAATCCGATAATTCCCTGATTTTTGGTAAATTTTTTCTGTAGGGGGGGGGGGCCTAAAGTCATTTGGTCAAAATGACTTTGAGGCTCTTTTTGCCAGTCCCTATATAAATGAATTAACGTATTAAGTTATGTTTTTCTTAGAGTTTGATTTTTATTAAAATTCATGTTACTACATTTCGACTTTAGACAAAAATTAGACCTTAAATAATTGATTTGATTAATTTTAATTAATTCGTTTAAAAAGAAAAGCAGACGAAAAATGTATACATTGGACTTCATTTCATTATAAATTCCACTAACATCTGTCCAGTAGACTATTGTAAAAAAAAATTACGCCTCTGAATTCACAGTCTACCCCCCAACTAATTCTTCTATGTTGTTTGCCATGTGCGCCGACTAAGATTCGAACTTTAATTTCTCCTCCTACGAACGTCGAATCGTCTTGCTCATATAAAACATAATGAATGTCTCTACAATCTACATACATCAGTGCGTTTTCCCTCCTCTATCTCCCCCTCTCTCTTTCTATCCCTTCCCTTCCCTCTTTCTCTCTCTCTCTTTTCTATCACTGGAACTCTGTGAAGTCAACCACCACTCAGTAACCACAACAAGCAGTCGTACGTGCAAGTAGTACCCTACCGTCCCACACGGTAAAGTACTCACAGTAACTTAATTTTATTCTGAGTATATATTTATATATATATAACTTAGTTTCGTTTGTAAAGTTGTTACGTGTTTCGTTCCCAACCCAACAACAAGAAAGACATGTCAGGGGAGAAGGAAGTTAAACTTAAAAGTTTGTTTGTTTGTTTTTTTTAATTTTCAAGTTTCAGATACATACCCAACGTACCGGGCTAGATGTTTGTTTTTTCTCTCATCCCCTAAAAAAAGAAAACTTGAAACTGCATTTGTTTACAAACCCATACTTCACTGGCTTTCACTGGAGTTATTTTAAAGTTTATTAGTTTAAAAAAAAGAAGATCTTTTACATTATATTTTTTAAATGCCTGGATTTTACAAACTAAACCCGTAGCGAAACTGGACACTTGAGGAAGAACGAATCGCTTTTTTTTTGTGGAAAATTTAAATTTTATTTTTCTTCTCTTTTGTGTGAGTATCCAGGATTTCTTTAAAAAAAGGTTAGTCTCTTCTTTTTTCTCTCTCTCCTTTTTTACTGTATTGTTTTTTTTTTTTAAACTTTAAGCGATTCGATTATTTTTGAATTTTTTTTCTTAATATTTTTTCTTATTTTATTTAAACATCTCTTTCCTATGATTGTGATTATTTAAAGTTTCGTTTTAACTGATTAAACTAATTTTTGTCCCTCGCATAAGTGGGTGATATTCTCTTTAGAGTGTGACTACTAGAAATTTAAATCCTTACACCCAAAAAAGGAAAGAAAAAAAACGAAGGCTTTGTCCATATTTTAGCACATGGCTACAGACAGATGTATTTGTCCCATGTCAAATTTTTATTTATTCAAAGATACTGACAGACTGTTTAATCTATTTTTCTTGCTTGACATTTTACGACATATTTATATATATGAGTCAATTTTATTTTTACTCGTATCAAAACAATGAAGAAAATAAAATCCTTAAGTTCTTAAAATAAAAATTTCTAAACGTATTTAGGAAGATTTGGAAAAACCCTGTTTTCTTTCCAAAACAAAGGGGTCGGTTAGTCTGTGAATTCAGCGGCGCGTAAATGTTTACCTAAGTCTACTGGATAGATATTAGTGGAATATGAAAGGAAGTCCAATGTATAAATAATTTTCTAATTTTCACAACTGGGATAATACTTTTAATAAAAATAAAACTTAAGGAAACATAACTTAATAATACAACATACGTTAATTCATTTAATAAATGTTAAATTAATATAAAATTTTTAAAGGACTGTATTAATTGATGTGGTGTAGATTTAAAAGTTGTTGCGTAGTGATTCAGTTATACACTCTTTAGATTTCAGGGTTGTTTATTTAAAGGGAATTGAGATTAATTATTAAGTTTATATCCAAATTCCCTTAAAATACCAATCGCCGTAATTTTCAGTTTATTTCAGTAGAGGATTTGAGAGGTCTATAATGTAAAACTCCCCCAGTCTATTAATTAAATTAACTAAATATTACAATTCGCTAGTAATTTTGCCGATATTTAACGATATTTTACCCCCCTCCCCCAAACAACCTTTGCAGTTTCTGAGAATTAGATAAAAAACAAACAAAAAAAAAACAAAACACTAAGTTCCTTTTGGGAGGAACAGATAAATAAACAAACAAAAAAAAGCCCTTAGTGTATTTTTTTTTTTTTTTTTTTTTTTTTTTTTTAAGTTCAAACTTAACTGCCATGTTTAGAGTGATAAAGAAAAATTAAACACTTATTACTTTGGGGAACCGTGAAATTACACTTTAATTTTTATTACAAATCCTATTTGGTAATTTATGAGGAAATGCGTCCCGGTCTCCTGCCTCAAAAATTGCTACCCGGTGACTATCAAAAATAACAACTCCAACTCGTCGTAATTGTTGTTTATTTATCGTAATTTGTCGTAATTCTTGAGTTTAGATATGAAGATGATAATATAGTTTGGAATAGACATAGATAGATATAGATAAACAACAAAATAATATAGATAGATACGAACAAATGGAGATAGATGATAATATATTTTTCGACAAGTAAATTGTATTTTTTGGGGGGAGGGTCGCTTCTTTTTTTTTTTTTTTTTTTTGTCGTAATTCTTGTTTATTTGAACTAAAAACAACACATTAACAAACATGAATAAGAAAATTCTTAGTATTTAAAGTAATATAGATAAAATATGAACAAAATTGAGATAGATAGATAGATATGAAGATGGATAGTTTTGAATAGCTGAGCTGTCGACGGGTCGTTATTTTAATAGTCACGGGTAACAATTTTGAGGCAGGAAGACTGGACGCACTTCCACATAAATTGCCTCCTATTTAATCGAAGATTTATCTCTTTCATAAATTTTTAATTACAAATACATTGGTACTTTGACTTACGATTTAATACGTTCCGCTCGTTGCTCAATTTCCTCGTATATCAAATCAAGTTTCCCTATTGAAATAACTGAAATGCCATTAATCCGTTCCAGTCCCACACTTGTGTCCATCTTACCCGGGATAGGGTTTGGTGGCGTTGGCCAGGATCGATGCTAGGGTCTCATGGGTCCCTCCGAATCAATACGAGAACCCCCACTTCTACTACATATCATTTTCATGAAGTAGTATAAAATATATGAAACCTGACCTTCTGGGGGTCCCCAAGTAGGCTTGGTCCTCCCCAGTCGTGAACGTAATACGCACCGGCTCTGGTATGGCACAAGGCCTTATAAGTATAGGGCACTCGGTAAGAATCGAATCTCCTACTAGTAATGGTCTGGCGAGCCCAGCTCGCTAACCATCAAACCACTAAGCCCCTCTACTATTCATAGCCCAGGTCAGGCACAAGGCAATGAGTATAGGACACCTAGTTCGGAACGAACAATACTCAGAAAACAGTTGTTTTAGTTTGGTTTGGTACAAGGTCAGAAGTACCCAACAGTGGAAAACACTCTCATAAAAAATTAAATTTGCAAGAACGGGACACCTAGTGGGAATTCGAATCACTACTCTGTTGTAATTGATTAATAAGAAATTTGTCTTGCTATTACTGTTGCAACAAAAGCAACTATTCGGGGCACATAGTGAGATCGAAATCGCTCAGTAATAAATTCTGTGAGACTAATTGCTAGAACAATAATTAAACACGATGAAGCGCCCTAGTTTTAAGTGGCACAAGGACAGGGGAAAAGGGGCACCTAGTGAGAATCGAACTTACTAATGATCTATTTTGTCTAGCCTGTTAACCATAAACGTGGGTATGACCACATTTCGATCCAACAGCATCCTCCACAATCTTTAAATTTTATCTAAAAAAAATTAAAAATTGAAAATTAAAATTATTTTTTTTTTTTTTTTTTTTTTTTTAAGAACAGTGACTAACTTAAATATATATATTTTTTTCTAATGATTTTCTTAATTATACAAATAGTAATGAATATGGTTAAATAAGCACATCTTCGAGAAAAAAAAAACGGTACAAAATGCGAAGCATTTGACCAGATACAGATTTTATCTATAAAACTACAAATAATATATCAGCTACTTCGTAGGGTGCATATATTTAAGTTTTATGTAATAAAATATTATATTAAATTAGAAAGGTAATGACTAAATAAGAATGCGATAAGATTTGAAAACAGGGTAATAAGAACAAATTTCCTCGTAAATTCTACCTCAATAAACTGGAACCCCAATTTTATGTCCGTAGTATTTTTGCAATAAATGGTTTGATTTTTTTCATACACCGTTATGTTACAATACTAAAATATATTCCTTTAATTTTAATATTCACTACATGTCATATTCTAAAAGTTTTTATTTATTGTGAGAATGCTTAGTTTAAAGTGGGGGTTCGTTTTTACACTTCAAATTTTTACTCGTAAATTCCTACGATAAATGCCCAAAGCCTAATTTTATGGCAGGAATTTTACGAGTAAAGTTACTTTTTGTTGTTGTTTATTTCTTTTCTTTTTTGGCTTTGGTACTCTAAAATAAAACGTCAGATTTTAATCATCGTCGACGAAAACAAAATTGCAGTCATAAAAGGAGGATCAATTTATGCCTAAATTGTAAAACGAGCCCTCAACTTTTTACACTCGTAAATTCCTGCATAATTAGGCTTGGAGCTTTTATCGTAGGAATTTACGAGTAAAATTTGAAGTGTAAAAACGAACCCCCACTTTAAAACTAAGCATTCTCACAAAATAAAAACTTTAGAATATGCATATTGAAGTGAATATTAAAATAAAGGAAATATATTTAGTATTGTAACATAACGGGTGTATGAAAAAAAATCAAACATTTATTGCAAAAACACGGACATAAAAGGGGGTTCAGTTTATTTTATGGATAGGAATTTCGGGAAATTGTTCTTTATTACCCTGTTTTCAAATCTTTATCTGCATTCTTATTTGTTTCATTAACCTTTCTAATTAATATAATATTTTATTACATTAAAACCTTAAATATATGCACCCCACGAAGTGTGCATATATATTTGCTAGTTTTATAGATTAAAAATCTGTATCTGTCAAAAATGCCGCATTTTTACGTTTTTTTTTCTCTTGAAGATGGCTCTATTTAACATAATTCATTACTTTTGTATAATTAAGAAATTCATAGAAAAAATATATATATTTAAGTCTAGTCACTGTTCTAAAAAAAAAAAACAAAAAAAAAAAAAAAAAATAATTTTAATTTTCATTTTAAATTTTTTTTAGATAAAAATTTAAAAGATTGTGGAGGTGCTGTTGGATCGAAATGTTGGTCATAACCCACGTTATGGTTAACAGGCTAGACAAATGATCATTAGTAAGTCCGATTCTCACTAGGTGCCCTTTTCCCTGTCCTTGTGCCACTTAGAAAACTAGGGCGCTTCATCGTGTTGTAATTATTGTTCTATGCAATTAGTCTCACAGAATTTATTACTGAGCGATTTCGATTCTCACTATGTGCCCCGAACTAGTTGCTTTGTGTCAACAGTAATAGCAGACAAATTTCTTATAATCAATTACAACAGAGTAGTGAATTCGATTCTCACTAGGTGTCCGCGTTCTTGCAAATTTAATTTTTTTATGAGAGTTCGTTTTCCACTGGGTACTTCTGACCTTGTACCAAACCAAACTAAAAACAACTGTTTCTGAGTATTGTTCGTTCCGAACTAGGTGTCCTATACTCATTGCCTTGTGCCTGACCTGGGCTATGAATAGTAGAGGGGCTTAGTGGTTTGATGGTTAGCGAGCTGGGCTCGCAGACCATTACTAGTAGGAGATTCGATTCTTACCGAGTGCCCTATACTTATAAGCCTTGTGCCATACCCAGAGCCGGTGCGTATTACGTCACGACTGGGGAGGACCAAGCCTACTTGGGGACCCCCAGAAGGTCAGGTTTTCATTATTTTTATACTACTTCATGAAAATTGATATGTAGTAGAGTGGGGTCTCGTATTGATTCGGAGGGACCAATGAGACCCTAGCATCGATCCTGGCCAAACGCCACCAAACCCTTAACCCGGGTAAGATGGACAAAGTGTGGGACTGGAACGGATTAATGGCATTTCAGTTTATTTCAATAGGGAAACTTGATTGATATACGAGGAAATTGAGCAACGAGCGGAACGTATTAAACTCGTAAGTCAAAGTACCAATGTTTATTTAGTTTTGTAATTAAAAATTTATGAAAGAATAAAATCTTCGATTAAATAGAGGCAATTTATGTGGGAAGTGCGTCCAGTCTCCTGCCTCAAAAATTGTTAACCGGTGACTATTAAATAACGAACCCGTCGACGCCAGCTCATCCTATTCACAAACTATCCATCTCATATCTATCTACTATCTCAATTTGTTCATATTTATCTATAATTTACTTTAAATACTAAGAGAATTTTCTTTTTATTCTGTTTGTTTAATGTGTTTGTTTTTTAGTTCAATAAACAAGAAATTACGACAAAAAAAAAAAAAAAAAAGCGACCCTCCCCCAAAAAAAATACATTTACTTGTCGAAAAATTCTATCTATCTCCATTTGTTCGTATCTATCTATATTATTTAGTTTGTTTATCTATATCTATCTATGTCTATTCCAAACTATATATCCATCTTCATATCTAAACAAGAATTACGACAAATTACGATAAATAACACAATTACGACGAGTTTGGAGTTGTTTATTTTGATAGTCACCGGTAGCAATTTTTGAGGCAGGGACTCGGGACGCATTTCCTCATAAATTACCAAATAGGAATTTGATAATAAAAATTAAAGTGTAATTTCACGGTTCCCCAAAGATAAGTGTTTAATTTTTCTTTATCACTCTAAACATGGCAGTTAAGTTTGAACTAAAAAAAAAAAAAAAAAAAAAAAAAAAAATACACTAAGGGCTTTTTTTTGTTTGTTTATTTATCTGTCCTCCCAAAAGGAACTTAGTGTTTTGTTTTTTTTTTTTGTGTTTTTATCTAATCTCAGAACTGCAAAGGTTTGTTTGGGGGGGGGGGGGTAAAATATCGTTAAATATTCGGCAAAATTACTAGCGAATTGTAATATTTAGTTTTTCAATTTCAATACTGGGGAGTTTTACATTATAGACCTCTCAAATCCTCTTACTGAAATAACTGAAAATTACGATTGGTATTTTAAGGGAATTGAGATTATAAACTTAATAATCTAATCTCAATTCCCCTTTAAATACAACCCTGAAATCTAAGAGTGTATAACTGAATCACTACGCAACAACTTTAATCTAACACCAATCAATTAATACAGTCCTTTAAAATTTTTATTAATTACATTTTTTAATATGAATTAACGTATGTTGTATATTAAGTTATGTTTTCCTTAGAGTTTGATTTTTATTAAAAGTATTAATCCCAGTTGTGAAATTAGAAATATATACATTGGACTTCCTTTCATATTCACTAATATCTATCCGTAGACTTAGGTAAACATTTACGCGCCTGAATTCACAGACTACCGACCCCTTTGTTTTGAAAGAAACAGGGTTTTCCAAATCTTCCTAAATACGTTAGAAATTTTTATTTTAAGAACTTAAGGATTTTTTTTCTTCATTGTTTTTGATACGAGTAAAATAAAAATTGACTCATATAATATAATATGTCGTAAAATGTCAAGCAAGTAAAATAGATTAAACAGTCTGTCAGTATCTTTGAATAAATAAAAAATTGACATGGGACAAATACATCTGTCTGTAGCCATGTGCTAAAATATTGGACAAGCCTTCCGTTTTTTTTTTCTTTCCTTTTTGGGTGAAGGATTTAAATTTCTAGTAGTCACACTCTAAAAGAGAATATCACCCACTTTATGCGAGGGACAAAATTAGTTTAATCAGTTAAAAACGAAACTTTAAAATAATCAACAATCATAGGAAAGAGATGTTTAAATAAAATAAGAAAAATATAAGAAAAAAAATTCAAAATATAATCGAATCGCTTAAGTTTAAAAAAAAAAAACAATACAGTAAAAAAGGAGAGAGAGAAAAAAGAAGAAGACTAACCTTTTTTTTAAAAGAAATCCTGGAATACTCCACACAAAAGAGAGAAAAATAATTAAAAATTTCACAAAAAAAGCGATCGTTCTTCCTCAAGTGTCCAGTTTCGCTACGGGTTTTAGTTTGGTAAATCCAGGCATTTAAAAATATAATGTAAATAGATCTTCTTTTTTTTAAACTAATAAACTTTAAAATAACTCCAGTGAAAGCCAGTGAAGTATGGGTTTGTAAAAAATGCAGTTTCAAGTTTTCTTTTTTAGGGGGGAGAGAAAAAACAACATCTAGCCGGTACGTGTGGGTATGTATCTGAAACTTGAAAATTAAAAAAAAACAAACAAACAAACTTTTAAGTAACTTCCTTCTCCCCTGACATGTCTTTCTTGTTGTTGGTGTTGGGGAACGAAACACGTAACAACTTTACAAACGAACTAAGTTATATATATATAAATATATACTCAGAATAAAATTAGTTAGTGAGTACTTTACCGTGTGGACGGTAGGGTACTACTTGCACGTACGACTGCTGTTTGTGGTTACTGTAGTGGTGGTTGACTTCACAGAGTTCCAGTTGATAGAAAGAGAGAGAGAGAAAGAGGGAAGGGAAGGGATAGAAAGAGAGAGGGGGAGATTAGAGGGGGAAAACGCACTGATGTATGTAGATTGTAGAGACATTCATTAGTTTTATATGAGCAAGACGATTCGACGTTCGTAAGGAGAGAAAATTAAGTTCGAATCTTAGTCGGCGCACATGGCAACAACATAGAAGAATTAGTTGGGGGTAGACTGTGAATTCAGAGGCGTAATTTTTTTTACAATAGTCTAACTGGACAGATGTTAGTGGAATTATAATGAAATGAAGTCCAATGTATACTTATTTTCGTCTGCTTTTCTTTTTAAAACGAATTAATTAAAATTAATCAAATCAATTATTTAATAGGTCTAATTTTTGTCTAAGTCGAAATGTAGTAACATGAATTTTAATAAAAATCAAACTCTAAGAAAAAACATAACTTATACGTTAATTCATTTATATAGGGAACTGCAAAACAGAGCCTCAAAGTCATTTTTGACCAAATGACTTTAGCCCCCCCCCCCTACAGAAAATAATTTACCAAAAATCAGGGAATTATCGGATTTTAATGAAATTTTCAGTGTTTATTTATCGAAGAATGATCTTTATAATGCATAATTTATTTTATTTCAAAACTTTCTCATTTTTTTTTCAGCTCACTTAATTTTGACCCCCCTTATGTTGGGGGCGTAAAATTGTTTCAAGTTGGTCCTTACCTGATACTAATTACAGTATAAATAAAGAGATAAAAAGACCGAAGTTATGAAATAAAAACAAAAAAAAATACGGTTGCGCTTCTATGAGAAAATAAGTACCGAAAATCGAAAAATAAAAGTAAAAAGGTAATAAATAATTAATTTTTTGGAGATTTCTTTTTTACCCATTTCGATAATTATTTAATTGGCTATTATTTTATAAAAGAAAAAATTATACATCGATGTTTTTTCTGCTTAAAAAGTGGAGGGGTACATTTTCAATCGAGTTTTTCTTCAAAACTTATTACTTTCGTCTAAAAAAAATAAGGTTTGCATTAAGTAGATATTTATTTTTAGAATCTAAAAATATAACATTTTAAACTTAACATCAGGATTTTCATATTTTAAATGAATTTTATATATTCATTTTTCATAGCAAAATACTAGATTAAAGTTTTGAAATAGAATAACTAATGCATTATAAAATTCATTAATTGTTAAATCATACTGAAAATTTCATTAAAATCGGATAATTACCTGATTTTTTGGTAATTTTTTTTATCCAAAAATGTTCCGTTAAAATTGTAAACAAGCACTTAAAACCATTGAAAAACAGCCAAATGGCGTCGGCGACAAAATTGACCAACAAATAGTTTTAAATCTTTTAAAAATAAACTGCATATGTAATGATATTTTTTCCTTTTTAATGATGGTTTTATGGTACTACTTATCGATTTAGACAAGTTTAACCTTAAATAATAGATTTCATTATTCTTAATCGCTTTTAAAACCGTAGTATCCGATTTTTTTTTGCTAGTCCCTACATTTATAGTTGTTGTTGTTTTTTTTTAATCTTTTTTTTTTTATAAAGACAACATCAAATTCATGTTGTATAGATTTAAAGTTGTTGTGTAGTGATTCAGTAATACACTTTTTTGACCTCAGAACTGCAAATGTGGACTTTTAATTTTTTTTTCTTTTTTCTTCTCTTGTTACTCTGAAATCGAAATATTGTTAAATACTCGGCAAAATTGCCAGCGAATAGTAATTTTCAGTTTATTTCAGAACAGGACTTTAAGTTTTTATCTCAATTAAAACAGTTTTGGTGTAAATTATGTTTTATAGATCTGAGAACTTTTGATAGATAGATAGATAGATAGATAGATAGATAGATAGATAGATATGATAGACTTAGATAGATAGATAGATAGATATGAATAGACTTAGATAGATAGATAGATAGATATGAGATAGACTGAGATAGATAGATAGATATGAATAGACTGAGATAGATAGATTAGAATAGATAGATAGATATGAATAGACTGAGATAGATAGATAGATATGAATAGACTGAGATAGATAGATAGATAGATATGATAATAGACTGAGATAGAGATAGAATAGATAGATGATAGATAAAGACTGAGATAGATGATAGATAGATAATAGATAGATAGATAGATGAATAGACTGAGATAGATAGATAGATAGATAAGATCGATAGATAGATATGACTGAGATATATATGACTGATAGATAGATAGATATGAATAGACTGAGAGATAGATAGATAGATAGATATGAATAGACTGAGATAGATAGATATGATATGAGATAGATGAGATAGATAGATAGATAGATAGATATGAATAGACTGAAGATAGATAGATAGATAGATAGATATGAATAGACTGAGATAGATAGATAGATAGATATGATAGACTGAGATAGATAGATGATAGATAGATATAGAATAGACTGAGATAGATAGATAGATAGATAGATAGATAGATATGAATAGACTGAGATAGATAGATAGATAGATATGAAATAGACTGAGATAGATAGATAGGATAGATAGATATGAATAGACTGAGATAGATAGATAGATAGATAGATATGAATAGACTGAGATAGATAGATAGATAGATAGATAGATAGATGAAGATAGATAGATAGATAGATAGATAGATAGAGAATAGATAGAGATAGATAGATAAGATAGATATGAATAGACTGAGATAGATAGATAGATAGATAATATGAATAGACTGAGATAGATAGATAGATAGATATGAATAGACTGAGATAGATAGATAGATAGATAGATATGAATAGACTGAGAATAGATAGATAGATAGATATGAATAGACTGAGATAGATAGATAGATAGATATGAATAGACTGAGATAGATAGATAGATAGATAGATAGATAGATAGACTGAGATAGATAGATAGATAGATAGATATGAATAGACTGAGATAGATAGATAGATAGATAGATAGATATGAATAGACTGAGATAGATAGATAGATAGATAGATAGAATAGACTGAGATAGATAGATAGAGATAGATAGATAGATAGATAGATAGATAGATAGATATGAATAGACTGAGATAGATAGATAGATAGATAGATATGAATAGACTGAGATAGATAGATAGATAGATAGATAGATGAATAGACTGAGAATAGTAGATAGATAGATAGATAGATAGATGTGAATAGACTGAGATAGATAGATAGATAGATAGATAGATGTGAATAGACTGAGATAGATAGATAGATAGATAGATGTGATAGACTGATGATAGATAGATAGATAGATAGATAGAATAGAGATGTAGAAGATAGATGATGATAGATGTGAATAGATAGGATCGATATAGATAGATGTGAATATACTGAGATAGATAGATAGTATAGATGTGAATAGACTGAGATAGATAGATAGATAAATAGATAGAATAGATAGATTAGATAGATAGAGTATAGATAGACTGAGATAGATAGATAGATAATAGATTAGATAGATAGATGTTAGAAGATAGATTAGATAAGTGATAGATAGATGTGAATAGACTGAGATAGATAGATAGATAGATGCGATTAGATATGAACAGAATGAACAAAATGAAGATAGATAGATAGATAGATAGATAGATAGAAATAGATTTGCTAGTTTTATAAATTAAAAATCTGTATCTGTCAAATGCCGCCATTTTTACCGTTTTTTTTCTTTCTTGAAGATGTGCTCTATTTAACATAATTCATTCTATTGTTAATAATAAGAAAAATAAGAAGTAGATAGATATGAACAGGAAATGAGATAGATAGGAACATAATGATATACTTATAATATTTTATCAAAATGACAGTCTGGTGGTATCGTGAGATACTGCTGGGCGCTCTGGGTTAGTGGTAATGATGCTTCGGCCGACCATGCCTGAACCCAAAGTCATCATCTGATGAAGGCTTTGTTGATTGCAATGCTACTGTGTAAATAGCAGTCATTGTATGAAGAATTATTGACACGTTTTTTAAAAAAGTTCTATGTCGTAAGGAAGATTTCTTCTCCGAATTTTTGGATTATATATATATATATATATATATATATATATATATATATATGAGTATATATAAAGTAAATACACATTAGCGATGTGTTTATGATATGGCTTTTTAGCCGACAATTTTTGGGAGAATATGTGCTTAATTGAAGTCATACCAAATTTTTGAAAGTTAATTAATTAATTAATTAGGCGGGCATACCTATTTAAATGTAAGGCTAAACAAATCGAGAAAAATCACTCTCTGTATGTAGGCCGAAATGTACATACAGAGATTGATTTTTCTCGATTTGTTTAGCCTTACATTTAAAATAGGTATGCCCGCCTAATTAATTAATTAATTATTAATTAATTAACTTTCAAAAATTAGGTACGACTTCAATTAAGCACATATTCTCCCCCTCCAAAAAAAAAATATATATATATATATATATATCTGTGTGTGTATGTGTGTGTGTATGTGTAGATAGATAGATAGATAGATAGATAGATAGATAGCTTTTCAAAATCGTATAACAATTATTTTTTTATTTCAAAACTTAGGTGTGTGCAAAAGATTCTCGCATATATACGAAGGTTGATCAAAAAGAATCGAGACTAAAACTTAAAATCTTAAAATTGAAACGAAGATGTGCGGACAGGTGAGCAACTTATACAACAAAGGGATGATGTCTAGAGGTCTAGAGGAGATAGTGACAGTTTGAAAAAATAATTATGAAGGCCAGTCTCGATATTTTTCAAACGACATTTTTCTTTTGCGAAACACAGGATAGTGCGAGTGCAAGACTATTCATATTTATCAAACCCAGCTCCTCGTGGCTTTTTTTTGCTTCTAACGGCAAATTCATCTCGGGGATAAGATTTGAGGACGTGGAAGGCATTAAAGGACACAGCATCAAAAAATAAGAAAGGGGGAGTTTCAGAGTTGCTTCGATCAATGGGAAAACTCGCTGGATTAAGGGAAAAGTAGAAGAAAATAGCATGTCTTCCGTTGTTAATTTCTGCCTTGGTAAATACAGTCCCTCACTCTCTCCCTCTCTCTATCTCTCTTTCTATCCTCTTCTCTCTCTCTATTTCTTTCTTCACTTGTTTTCCACCCCTCTCTCTCTCTCTCTCTCTTCTCTCTCTCTCTCTCTCTGTCTTACTCTCTCTCTATCTCTCATATGTCACTCTCCCCCTCTCTCTCTCACATATGTCACACTCCCCCTCTCTCTCTCTCTCTCTCTCTCTCTCTCTCTATATATATATATATATATATATATATAATATATATATATATATCTGTCTTTGTTCTCTCTCTCTCTCTCTCTCTCTCTCTCTCTCTCTCATTTTCTCCCCCCCCCTCTCTCGCTATAATTCTACATATTTCCGTCTTCTCTCTTTGTGTTCTTTCTAACCATTTTTCCTTACAACATATTTTCCCATTCGCTTTCTTCTTCCTTCCAATTCTTTGTGTTTTATTCATTCATATATCAATATGATTAGATGCCAATAATCTATTCATGTTTCCGCACCTATGCTAACGTCAAACAGCCTAGTCATGTTAAATCGTCAATACACACAATCAATAATCAATCCATCCAGCTATGGTTAGCGGAATGAGAACAGGATACCCCCGTGGAATAAATAGGGTTAGGTTCAAAGTTCCGTCATGGCTCCCGATTACGACAAGAAAGTTCCCGAGTTCGAAAGAAGGTTCCCGAGTCCGAGAAGGTTCCCGAGTCCGACAAGAAAATACCTGAAGAAGGCCGGAGGCATATCGACCGAAACGTTGTACAAGTAACAAATGAATTTTTATAAATGATTACCCTGTGTTAGTTTATTTTTATCTTATTTATTTATCTTCTTTTATTTGTTGCTTTTTCAAATTGTCAAAATATATCAAATTTAGAATGAAAGCAAGTTATTGTTTAATCAAAGGGGCGGACCTGAACTTTCAGACCCCCCCCCCATCTAAATTTTTGTTTTTAAATTTTTTTTTTCTTCTTTCAATGATTATTATCGATTGCACACCAATCTATCAGACTCTGAAAAGAAAATTCAAAAAGTTATTTATTTTTTGAGTTTGCAGGGGTGCTCAGTTCCCCGTATAAGATTATAGTAAATCGATCCCCCATATCGGAAACGCTCGAAAGGAAACTGGCGCAAAGGTGTCAAAGTTAGGGTCGCCCAGAAAAAACAGAACCCAAATTATTTATTATCGAGCGGTTCCGATATGGGGGATCGATTTACTATAAACTTATACGGGGAAATGAGCACCCCTGAAAACTCGAAAAATAAAGAACTTTTTAGAATTTTTTTTAAAAATCTGATAGATTGGTGTGTAAACGATAATAATCCATTGAAGAAAAAGAAAAGTAATTACAAAGAAAAAAATTTTTTCAGCGGTTCCGATATGGGGAATCGGTTTACCATAAACTTATACGGGGAACTGAGCAACCCTGAAAACTCGAAAAATAAATAACCTTTTTATATATTTTTTTTTACAATCGGATAGATTGGTGTGCAATTGATAATAATCCGTCAAAAAAAAAAAGATTAAAAACAAAAATTTTAGATGGGGGGGGGTCTGAAAGTTCAGGTCCGCCAATCAAAGTCTGACTTTATACTCGTGGACTAATTTTGAAGCCACCTGTATCACCAGGTTTCTTGTCTATGTAAAATAGGGTAGGTCAATTTTTCACTTTTTTTAAATATCAAATTGTCAATCTATGCGAAAGTTGTGAGTTAGTATACTGAATACTGATACCAAAATTAGATCTTTTACTTGCAACATTGTTTGAGGAAGTAGCATCAAGATCGTCTACTAAAATGCACTAAAAATGCTCCTTTTCGCAAAATTTAGCCTTTTAGAAAACGCAGATTTTTAGTGCATTTTAGTAAACGATCTTGATGCTATTTCCTTAAACAATGGTGCAAGTAAATTATTTTGACTATAAAAACGCATCGGACATTATTTTACCATAAAGTTCTGTTAGAAATAATATTTACAATAAATTTTCGGTTATTTCATAGTGAGTAAACATGATATACACGTGACCAGAGACCCAGAAAAACAGAACCCAAATTAATTTATTCATTTCCATTAAACTAACCCTAACCCTAACCCTAAACCCTAAACCCTACCCCCCTAACCCCCCTGGTTGAGTAATATAATTATTACAGAAAAACAGAACCACAAAATTTTGTAATAAAGCTTCGGCTACGGACTTCAATCGTAGCTGGGGTTTTTTTTCAGCAGTCACTGACTAGCGTTTTGAGGCAGCGTGTTTTTGTAACTTTTTTATTATAATAAAAAGTTACAAAAACTCACACAACCTTCAAATATCGACAATATCTGCCAAAATTAATAATTCAATGCCTGAAGAAGACAACAGATCAGAAACACGTGTCGCATATGTAAGATAAAAATTTAAAAAAAAATTTTCTGAAAAACATAATACATTTTGCGGACCTTCTTTGTTTATAAATATAATTATATATATATATATATAATATATCAGAGATTATATATTATGATTTCAAATTTTTCGTAACTGCAGTTTCATGTATATTATGTAATTTTCAGACGGTCAAAATAATTAGAATAAGAAACTGTAGTTACGGAAATTTAACAGCATAATATATAATTCTCGATTTTAAATCTGCTTATATATACTAGCAATATATGCACCCTCCGGGTGCAAGTATTTAAGTTTTAATATAATAAATATTGTATTAAATTAGAAAAGGCTAATGAAACTAAATAAGAATGCAGATAAAAAGATTTGAAACAGAGGGGTATAATCGAAAAATAGAACAACTGAAACTTACTCTTCCATCACTTCTCGTTTTTCATTGTTATTTTACTAATTTAAGTATTTAGTTAAAAAGAGGGAGTAAAGAATAAAGATGACAGTTATTTTTTATTATTAATGGATTTCATTTAAGATTCATTGAAGAGATTTTTTGCTTATATTCATTAAAATAAAACCAAACAGTTAGAAATCAATAACACTGAGCACATATTTATTAAATTTGATTTTTTAATGTCAATATGCAAATTAGCCTTCCGCGTTCACATTGTAAACCGCTATTTTGTTGTATATAAAATACAATTGGCATGTTATTAGTATGTTGATATGGTCAACAGTGGCTTCGGCCTCTGGACCATGTGATATAATTAACGGCGTGATCCCAAAGGGCCATCCTCCAGGCAACACCTGCCCCTCGATTTAAAGGGCAGGGAGGGCTGTGTTTATGGCCAAGCGCCTGAGGCGCCCCCTTGAGGGGGAATGCCGACGGGATCGACGCAATTTTTCACCCGCCCCCATGAGTCTCGACTTGTGGGGTCCCACATAAATAGGGCCTTGTGCCTGACCGTACAAGTGGGGGTAGCGCGGAAAAATTCATGTAGATATGGTGTAAAACAATTTTATTAATAATTGAGGTTTAAATAAATAATAAAATCATGGAGAATGTGATGTAAATAACTGAAGGGAATTATGACTTGAGTAGGGATAATAGTTTCGGTTAACAGACGAAAAACCACAATCTCCATTATAATAAGATATTGTATTATATATATAATCATAATTACATATTTATATACATATATATATACCACACACACATACATAAAATATATATATAATATATAATATATAATAGAGAGAGAGAGAGGGGGGGGGAAGGGATGGGGTAAAGGGGAAAGAAAAGAAATAAAAAAGAGAAGAGAATGAAGAAATATAACGATTGAAAGAGAGAAGAGAAAGAGGTGACAAGAAAGGAAGAGAAAGACAGAATGAAAGAAAAGGGGGAAAGTGAGAGAAGATGCGGTGAGAAAGAGAGGGGGGAAGGAGACTCAAATCAGTACAGAGGGAAAGAGAGCTAAAAAAGAGAGATAGAGGTGGAAAGAGGAAAAGTCTGTGCAACGAGAGAGAAGAGAGAGAGCGGAGCGGAACGAAGAGAGAGAGAGAGAGAGAGAGAGAGAGAGAGAGAGAGAGAGAGAGAGAGAGAGAGAGAAATGTGTGATTTAGCGAAACCATCAATTTTACGCCAAATTTATTAGAGGAATATTCGAATAACCCGGACAATAAGTTTTTGAAAAGGCCGTTACCGGAATCTGCATATGAAACACATTCTAATACATGCTGGTCTCGCAAATTCATTACTATGAGAAGCGAGTTCGATCCTCACTGAATGCCCCAATACATGTGACCTGGCCATAGTTGCCCCGTAGCAAGGGAATATCTCCCTAGCCAATTGGAGCGACCAGACGCCAGTTAAAGCCTAAACTCGAATGACCGGAGGATTTTCTAGGGGGTAGGAATAGGTCCAGCGCAGGAGGGTTCTTCCGGCCGAGTCTCATGGGAGGTTATTTTTGTATTCTATTTTATTTTAATTTTATTTTAATCCTCACAGCTCTTAAGTAAATATTCAACGTTAGTAATAATTGGAATAATGTACTGTGGTATATCCACAAGGTCCTGCTAGTAATGATAATCTAATATCTTCAAATAATGATCTTGTTTGTTTGTTTGTTTTGTTTTAAACGGCATATCAACCTCGTGGTCATTTAATGCCGACAAAGATTTTACAAATTCATTCTTGATGGGTACTTCCCCAAAAAAACACATTTTTTTTTCCTTTAAATTTTAAAACCAATAAAAAAGGTTTTTTTGGGGGGGTCCTAAAGGTACTACCACTCCGGGGTCAGATGGACCTAGGAGCCAATGTGAATAAAGGGGTGCT
>JALAJA010001567.1:0-18669 GCA_023376005.1 Doryteuthis pealeii | reverse complement strand
TCAAACACAAAATTTACCAATTAACAACAATTGCAATGACAATCTCTCGCCAACCATTCCTATCACTCATTGACTCTTAACACAGCAGCCAGTATCCGCCACAGAGCTGGCCTAGGTAGGTCTTTGTTGGACGACCCGCACAAGCATGTCCATGTGTGTTTTTGATTATAGAACGTCGCTTATGAATTTCATATTTTACTTATCCAGCAGTGTCCAGCATGTCTTGCCGTCTTACTCGAATGGTTTGTGTGATAGAGGGCAGGTAGCCGTATAGCTGCTTCCTTGTGGGGTATTGTTTCCAAGATGTGTTCAAGATTGCACGTAGCATTATTGTGCAGCTCCATCTAGCCTATTTCGGGCGCTCGTCAAGGTCCAAGTGGTGCAGCCATATAGTAACACATATACCACCCGGTCTGGAATAATTGTCGCTTAAGTTGTCAGTGATACCTGATTTCTATATAACCGACAATCTGTTTATAGCCGACCATGCCTCTCTATGGTGTATAGCATCGCTTTCTGTGTATGAGATATAACTACCTAGGACGTGAATTGTTCTACTGGCTTTAGTGGCTTACCTTCGAGTGTGGAGATGTCAACTTTCCTTTTAAACCACATGTGCTCTCTGTTCCGATGTTCCGTGCTGTCTCTTTTCTAGGCTATGTAGCAGGGATTCGGTTTGTGCAGCTGTATTTTATCCGTGTAGTCAACATCCGTAATAGGTTGTGCAAGCGTATCGCCTGCTTCTCGCCTCTTTTAGTGTGAGACCTTTTTCTTTATGGGATCAAAGAACGTACGAAGTATATAGTCTAGGCATATTATGGATATTTACAGTGCTAGAGTATCTCTCAGTAGACTCTTCTGACTATGTCAAAGACGTCTGTATCACCTTCAGGTGAGAGTACCATTGCTTTAGTGTCCTTGTAAAGCATCATTATAGCGTAACTGTTTCCTTGGGAGAGAACGTATGCTAGTAGTATTTGCTCCATTTTCCGTCTGTGTATGGCGTCAGATGCCTGGAGAAATCTACAAATAGTAGCGTTGTCTCAAGATTCCTTACTCGACCCCAGGATCTGAGAGGTTGTGGATAGATTCTTGCAGAATCTGTTTTGGTTTGCCATTAGGATTTTCTCCATTTGGGTCGGATGCGATTAAAAAGGAGGGCATTATATATGTAACAGCTATAGCGGTAACAGTTATGCCTGTGTAGTTCTTAGTGATTCCTAGGTCGTCTTTTTGGGGGAATGGAATGATAAAGGCTTTCGGCTATTTATCTACTTTATTTGCTTATATACTGCATTCATAGCCTAAGTGGAAATTATCAATTTCCTCATCTTGCATACCTCAGTGGGTATTTCGACGAGGGACTGCAGCTTTTTACACTTTCTTGGGACTTCTGTCGTAAAGTATCTAGCTTGATGTCTAATTGCTTATCTACGATTTTTTGGGTGTCAGTTTCTATGATTTAGTGAGGTCCCAACAGTTCCTGGAAGTAGTTTTTCCACTTCTGAAGTATTCATGTGTTCTGTACTTTTTTACCCTGGCCAGCGATTAGATGTAGATGGCATGGAATTTGGTTGCTGCTGCTATCATGAGCAAGGCACGAAAGGAGCAGACAAGACCGGCCTCATTGATCCAAACGGGGGTAGGAGAAAGAGAAAGGAAGGAAAGTAAAGAAGAAGAAATGGAAACACGACCTCCTTTCCGGGTGTACTACACACGTGCCTGAAAAAGGGAACAGGAAATGGTAAAGAAAAAAGTGAAATATTTGTCTTTCTCGAGTTGGCCGTTCATAAAGGCAGACGCAAAAACCTGCCGGCTTGTATTTTGTCGGAAGAATGGGGCATGGGGCAGTCGAAGACAGCACATCTTTTAGGTTCTGAACCCTAGCACCAGAGAGTCCTAAAATAGAGTTTGGATGGAGTATTTATCCCCTCCAAAAAAATGAAGGAGAAGGAAACAAATATTTTCCCAAGAGAAATTAAATAAAGCAGAAATTGATATATGAACAGGAAGAAGATGAAAGGAAACTACGAGAGATGTAAGGAGGGCATCATCTCAACTAAATGAACCCCTTGACAAACTGGAGTCATCTACACTCTAGTCAACAGGTTGTGGAATTATAGAATTCTACTCGACGAATCTGCGAGCGACCAGAAAAACCTACGAGGTGCAAACATGAAATCCATTTAATCCGTAATTCCAGCCGGAGAAGATAATTCACCCAATTTGAAAAAAAAACTAAGTAGTATTTTCGTTTCCTTCACCATTTTTCCTAAAAACTTTACGTGAAACATATTACCCAAAATTATATATCACATACATGCACACACCACAAAAATACAATTTTATTTTCTAATAAATAAAATTATAGTTAAATAGTATCCACATGTTTGTTGTTCTTTATTGATATTATTAGTATGTTCTCGTGTATATTGTTCCCCCCCCTAGACCTTGATAAATCCATTCGACCGGAATTTCTACTTTTTTCGTTACTTGTATGCATCCGACCAAACAGAATATCTGAGAATTCTTATCGTAGGTTCTTCGTAGAAAAATATTCCACTGACTCGGATGTAACAGATGTAAGAGTCGTAAACAACATATATACGTGAAGAAACATCAGCAAAATCAACATTAGTAAATTGACTAAAAAGCAAAAGAGGCAAAGGTCTACCACACAATCATAATGATAAAAATGAAGTGTCTCATTCATAACAAATGCCAGATTGTTGTAATTCGCATAAAGCTAGTATACAAATTACTGGACAAAATAATAATGATTGTTAAAATAATCATTAATTATAGATTGGGTGAAAACTCTGCCTTCTGGTTGAAGGCATAAACGTCAATGGCGTCTCGATTGTAAAGATTTAAACGCGTGCTACGTTCCCTCTCTAATGATTTGTGTACATCCGCCTATTTTAATCAGTTTCAATCAGATTCATTCTGAAGAGCATAGATCCATTAACGTTGGTAAAAATACATACATTTGTTTCGGCTCTCGGACAGAGACAGGGAGGAGTTATTTTATGACTATTTACATTTCAAAATTAAAACGTTTAGGAATGTCAAGAGATTGAAATCATGCGTGAAAGTAATTTGAATAAAAAAAAACTTATTGTCCAATGGATTTCTAACATAAATCTGTAAAGCGTTATACATTCTTAACAAATGAATTTGTTAACATTTTATCAAATATTGAAGGTTAAAAGGTAATATTGTTGATGTTTTTTTTATTTGTAGTTGTATATTTATGTATATATTGCGTTTCCAGATGTAATTTTCATCTATGTTCATGGGCTTCTAGTGTGATACGATTGGTTGGTTTTTATAATGAATTTAGTGTCTATTAAAGTTATGGTCCGTTTGCGGTAATGTTGTTCAACTAGGAATTAATCAAAATTCGGATATTTAATTCGGCATCTATAGTTATATATTCTAATATTGAAGGACCTTTCTTATTATTTTCTATATTTTCTTGTGAGCAATATATATATATATATATATATATATATATATAGAGAGAGAGAGAGAGAGAGAGAGAGAGAGAGAAGCAATAGGTTCTCCAAAAAAAAAGAAGAATCTGTTTGGATGTTGATGCCGATGCTTAAACCTATCGCTTATGTTAAACTTTCCACAGGACATTAACTTGAAAAGAAAAAGAAATTTATTTCAAACGGTGATGGAATGTTTTTAAAATGACTTGAGTTGGAAATGTGTTTGGAGAAAGGTTCAAACTGTTATTGTTTTGTTTTGTTTGTTTTGTTTTGTTTTACGGCATATCAACCTCAGTGGGTCATTTAATGCCGATAAAGTTTTTGAAATAAATCAATTCTTAATGAATACTCAATCTTTTTTATAAATACATTTTCTATTTAACCCATAGATGGGACCCTAACAGGTACTACCATTCCGGTCAGAGTGGACCAGGGAGCAATGGTGATGAAGGGGTGCTCCACATTCCCAAATCTCAAAACTGGAACCTCACGATCAGATAGTTTAACGTCATTCCCAGGACATGTAGACCCGTAGCCATCGCCTTTAGTATCCATATGATAAAAAGGGGTTGGGACTTGCCATAAGGCAATAAGGTTTGGAAATTATATAGGTGCTAGGGCTTGACGTGACCAGCCAATTCATCGGAGGGGTCTCTCCGACCGCCCGTCTAGCCCAAGAAAGAGCCAAAGTGGAGTTTTGCAAGTCATAAACTGCTCATCCACCTGGGCTCTATCCTTAAGCATCACGGGTCGCCACCCACGGCCAACAGGTGGCCCCATTGGGGAGTCTTACCCCTCTGCAGAGGGTGCAGTCGGTGCATTCTAACGCCCCAGCCGACAGGGAACTGTTTATGATCAGCGTTAATTTGAAAGTTCATGACGTGATTGGTACACGCGAAGATGAAATTCACGACATGATTGGTACACGCAAAGTCGAAAGTCAAAACTTCATTGGTACACGAGTAGATGTTAAACATATGTGACGTATTTCTTATAGACACAATTTCTCAAAAGACAAATATCAATTATCTGATTTTTTAGAACATAGAAGGAATAAGAAAAAAAGAAAAAGGAAAAGGAAAGAAAAGAAGAAAACAAGGAAAGAAAAGAAAAGGTCATACGGAAATAGGTTAGGTAAAAATCCTATACATATTAAATGTAAGAATATATTATCTACGTATGTATGTTATTACGTAGTTTATGGTTATAATTAGAAAAATGACTTATTTTATACATTATAATCATTTATACTTTTCTCGGGGTATGTTAGTGTATAGAGATTTTATACCAAGCCTTAATGAAGCTAAGGATTTGTTTTCATATTGATAATAATTGTTTTATTGAGGAGTGGGCCAGAATTTGTTATATGCGCACCGCTTATAGCAAAATCTATGAAAAACCAAGATATGGGAAATTAATGGATATGAATTATAGACACCATGACTTGATTTCGAAAAAGGTTTCATACAAGGTATAATCGTTGCCTCTATTAATTGTAAACCCGACGAAAACATCTTACTAAGGAGATACATGGCTGCGTTAAAAACTCTCCCTTCAAACAACAATATGTCTTTTCGTCTTCTGATAAAGGTGGAGGGGTTGTTGTTATGGATACCTCAGACTATAACCACAAACTAAGGGATTTACTTGATAATAATAACACTTATTAACAAATCTCTCCACAAACAATCAAAAAAACGTGTATAATTTCAATAAGGTTTATAGAAGTTAATCCAAAAATAGAACTAATTATGGTCATCATTAATTTATACCATCTTTACTATCCCTAACTTTTATGGTATTCCCAAAACACATAAACTCAGAATTCCTTTAAGACCAATTATCTCTGGGTTAGTTCTACTCCACTCTCATAAGATTGCAAAATACTTAACAAAGTTCATATCCCCTTGTTAAGTACTATCAACGACGCACATATAACAAATTGTGCTCACTTCTCAATAGATAATAATAACAATATGGAAAACAAATCCTTAGCTAGTCTTGATATAAAAATCTCTATACACTAACTTACCCGTCGACAAATGTATAAATCCCTTAGAACATCCCCTCTTAAAAACAAAACACTAAGTTACGTTTCTACATTAATTAAAATTTGTTCCGTATGCATGTCACATTATTTCTAGCACAACAACACTTTTTATAAACAGATATTTGGTTTTCCTATAGCTTCACTCACAGTGGTGTTCTTGAATTCCTCGAAACTAGGCCTTTCAATATATTTCCTAATAATTCAAATTACTTTCAATACATAGAAAACATTTAGTGTATTACATAAGAACTCAATTTTAGTAAAGATTACTGACAGACTAAAATAAAGTTGAACCTACCATAATTTTACTTATTAAAATAATGACAAATTAGAGTTCAAATCCACATAAATCTACTTGTAAAATTTATTCGCACCACAACACTAACACTTAGCAGAGAATGATCATTGGCTTTTATATTAAGGATCGCTGTACATATAACCAAATACACAAACAATGGGTTTAATTATATAGAAAATTCCTTCTTAAACATTATTTACCTTTTATACATTTTGAAAAATCTAAAACCTTCAAATTTTACAAAAGAAAACAAATCTCAAACCTCCACCAATACACATAATAATATAACAGACTTCCCCATAGATACATAATTTTACAAATTGATTATAAAATATGTAATTAAATTGATATTAAAACCTTATCTTCCAAAAACAATCGAGACTTACTTACACAAAATCTCACTACATATAAATCCGACGCTGGCTTCTATATAATCATTGTAAGGACTGTGATAAAAATATAACGGTGGAACTTCAAGAAACCTTAAGAAACATGAGCACAAACGTGATATTAGATTAGGCAATTTAATAATCACCTGTCCACATATTCGAAAACAATCATCACATTAAATTGAATGATGCACAATATATCTCATATCCATAACAAAAAAATGAGACAAATTTTTGAAGCGGTAGATTTGCTTTTTTTACACTACCAAATTTAATTAATTTTTTCATACTGATTTACACTTCTCGTATCTCAAAAATTAGTTTATTCAATCCTATCCGTCACTTATCCTTATTGTCGCAGGTTTATTACATCAACATCGTCTTTTAAATATAAACATAAACTACATAATAAAATGTTCACACATATTCAATAATTTATAGAATTTGCACCTAACCTAGTCACGTATAATTTTGTTTTCATCTTTGATTTCTTTTTCTTTTTTCATTTTTTTATACTTTTCACAAAGAAATTGATTAAACCTTTCTAGTCTTTTGAAAATATTAGAAATAAGATCAAACATTTTACATCTCTGGAGTACAATCATGACCTTCGCAATCTGACTTTCAATGAACGCTGACATAAAACGGATCAAACATCTTATTTCCATTATATTGTCCGACATTTAAGAGTAAATTCATCTTTTTACATTTTATATATTGCGGATTCATTTGTACTAGCTCACAAAAGGACAATGAAGTGCATACAAGACGTTGCGATCTTTGTATGTGTGTTTCAATTAAGTAAGAAAAACAAAGTATTCCAAAGGATGAATTTATTTATGATTGAATTAGCGACGTTAAAGTATTTATATGTTTAGGGTTTTTTTTTTTCAAACATACACCTGAGTCGTTAGAACAATACTCAATGTTTCTGGACATACATGGATTAAAATTCCCGTCTATCAGCGGCAGACCGTTTCATCATATATGAATGGATGACAAATCCAGAAAGACTCTCAAAAGCAACTCAAGCAACAGTGGCCAATAAGTGTCTACCTAGAAAATTCCTAACCAATATATTACCATTTTATTGTAACTGAGTATTCCGTTAATGATCATAAGATCAGCACATTCTTCAGGGTAGTCCATAAAAATCCTACATAGGTTCTGGCTTGAAAATTGAATTACATATGTAAAGCACAACCGAAATTCATAAACTTCGTGATCAATGATAAATGGAAGTAGAATCATTGACATACTTAGCAGAGGTGAAATTCAAAGAGCAGTAGACTCTGTCTTACCTTAGCAATGATTCACTATTTACATGCTGGAAATGTCGAATTACAAATTGTAAAACTTTATGTAATTGGATGTACTTAAAAAATTCAAATATATCTGTAAACCTTGCACAGACCATTAAATATCCAGGATAAGGAATGAATTTTCCATGTTCATGATATGGATAAAATAGAACAACGCAGTGGGAAAACTAAGCGTCACTATGAAATAAACAGGATAAAAAAAAAGTAAGAAATATACTCAGAGAAGAAGGAAATTTCTGAATCTAGCTGTACTCTCGTCGTAAACAACTTGTAGGGACTATTCATAATATGGATCATATATATATATATATAAGTCTTGTGCATATATATACATATATCTACATATGAGCTGGTTAAATTCGTCAAGGACTGGTAATTCCATTGAAACAAAGGTTTTACAAAGGATGATTATCTTTTCAAATGCTACCATTACCACAAGAAATATTAAAATCACATGAGCGCTTGGTATTCACGATAGAATCTTGTCGATTTGTGCCATGATACAAATTATTGATGGTACAAAAGAAACGGCGTGAAATCTTGGCATAGTCGAACTTATTTGACATTACCCAATATATCAAAGTCAATTCTTTTATAACAGGATATCTGGAATTTTTGTTTGGCGAATTAAAGATGCATAGTGATGACCTGTCCCGTAGGCTTTTGTAAATCCAGCCGTCATAGACGCCATCGCTGACTTATCTGAAAGTATTTTGTAGTCATATAAGTTTGACGACTAGATTTTATTGCCTGTTTTCAATTCGACCATTCGCCGTTTCTTTTGTCCATCGCCACCTTGTCTCTATTTTGTGCTAATTTGTATATGGCTGTTTCATTTTTTTTAGATTTATGTTGTTAATGTTATATTTAATGAACGGTTTACTAACTCCTCCATCCGACAAGAATTCTATCGGCCACAGCAGTGAATACCAAACCTTATTCTACATTCTAATACTAAGTCGTAGTGAGAAGTTTCGCTCATGTGATTTTTCAATATTTCTTGCTATGGTACCGTCAACTCACACATTAATCTATTTGTAGCATTTGAAAAGTGTCAAAGGTGTCTTTGTAATTTGTGTGGAAGCCCAATGTCCACTTTGAATTACCAGTCCTTGACATTTGAAAGCCAGTTTGGTCTTGTGTTGGTTTTGTAAATATGTTATCGTGCATCATACATATATGTATATGTGCGTATGCGTGGGATATGTAGATATATGTATATATATATATTATATTATTATATATATATATATATATATATTATATGCCCGTCCTTATCCAATTATGAATAGTCCAGAATATCTTACAATGTTTACTACCTTAACGAGATTTCTACTGTACAGCTTGATTTCTAGAAATTTCCTTCTCTTCTGAGGTACTATTTCTTACTTTTCTTTTATCTCTGTTTATTCATAGTGACGCTTCTAATTTTCCCAACTCCTTCTATCTTCCTTTTCTCCAAGCGTTCTTACATTTTCCTGTTCTATTTATCCATTGTTTCTTCTTTCTCCCTTTTCATCATGAACATGGCACATTTTCGTTGCCAAATCTCATTCCTATATCCTGGATATTCTAATGGTCTGTGCAAAGTTTACAGATATATTTGATTTTTTAAGTATCATCCAATTACATAAAGTGATTTACTTGTAATTTTGTAAGTTCGTAGTCTCCTTACATTTCCTAAGCATGTAAATAGTGGAATCATTGCTATAACAATACCAACGGTAGACAGAGTCTACTTGGAAGGTGCCTCTTTGAATTTTCACCTCTGCTAAGTATGTCCTCCTGCTAATGATTCTACTTTCCATTTATCCATTGATTTCACGAAGTTTTATGAATTTCGGTTGTGCTTTTACATATGTAAGCATTCAATTATTCAGCAGAACCATATTGTAGGATTTTTATGGACTACCTGAAGAATGTGCTGATCTTATTTATATAGATCATTTGTTCCTTTCTGTTCTAACGGAAATACTCAGTTACAATTAAAATGAGTAATATATTTCTCCTCTTTTATATTAATCCCGGTTAGGATTTTCTACATCACTGGTAGACACATTATTGGCCTACTGTGCTTGATATTGTTGCTTTTGAGAGTCTTTCTGGATCAGGGGAGTTTTCCCTTCGTCATCCATTCATTATGTTTGCTTATCAGGCGCTGAAACGGTCTGCCGCTGATAGAGTGGATTTTAAAACCAGAATCCATGTATACAATCATGTCCAGGTGTTTTCCAGTTTCATACATTCTTGAGTATTGTTCTTAACGACCTCAGGTGTATGTTTGAAAAAAAAAAACCCTAACCCTACACATATAATACTTTTAACGTCGACTAACTTCATCATCCACAAATAAATTCATCCTTTGGAATACTTTGTTTTTCTTACTTAAATTGACACACACATACAAACACACACACACACATATTGATCGCAACGTCTTGTAAGGCGACTTGCACTCCTTCATTGTCCTTTTGTGAGCTACACACACACACACACACACACACACACACGCATATATAAATATATATATATGGGAGTAAAATATTCAAATGAATCCGACAATATATAAAAACAGAAAAACAAAGTGTTCCAAAAAGATGAATTTATTTTTATGTGGATGACGACTCTTAAATGTTTGGTTTTATGTTAAACCTTTCCCAGGACAATATAACTGGAAATAAAAATAAATGATTGTTCAAGCGGTGATGGCTTGAGTTGAAATGTGTATGGAGAAATAGCCGTTTATTGATCAGCGTTCAGTTTGAAAGTCAAGACTTGCGAAGTCAAAAGTCAAGACGTGATTTGTACTCCAGGAGATGTTAAAATGTTTGACTTATTTCTAATAGACACCATTTTTCAAAAGACTAGAAAGGTATTAATCATCTGATTTCTTTTGTGAAAAGTAGAAGGAATAAAAAAATGAAAAAAGAAAAAGAAATCAAAGATGGAAAACAACAAGTTTATACGTGACTAGGTTAGGTGCAAATTCTATAAATATTGAATATGTGTGAAACATTATTATCAAAGTATTTATATTATTAAGTAGTTTATGTTTATATTCATAAACAGAACGATGTTGATGTAAATAAACCTAGCGACAATAAGGATAAGTGACAGGATAGGATTGGAATAACTTAATTTTTGAGGATACGAGAAGTGTAAATCAGTATGAAAAAATAATTAATTAAAATTTGGTAAGTGTAAAAAAAGCGAAATTCTACCGGCTTCAAAAATTTGTCTCAATTTTTTGTTATGGATATGAGATAATATTGTGGCATCATTCAATTTAATGTGATGATTTGTTTTCGATATATGTTGGACAGGTGCATTATTAAAATTGCCTAATCTAATATCACGTTTGTGCTCATATAAAACGTTTCTTAAGGTTTCTTGAAGTTCCACCGTTATATTTTTATCACAGTCCTTACAATGAATTATATAGAAGCCAGCGTCGGATTTTATATGTTAGTGAGATTTTGTGTTAAGTAAGTCTCGGATTGTTTTGGAAGATAAGGTTTTAATATCAATTTTAATTACATTATTTTCTATAAAGTCAATTTTGTAAATTATGTATCTATGGGGAAGTTCTGTTATATTATTATGTGTATTGGTGGAGGTTTGAGATTGTTTTCTTTTGTAAATTTTGAAGGTTTTAGATTTTTCAAAATGTATAAAAGGTAAATAATGTTTAAGAAGGAATTTTCTATATAATTAAACCCATTGTTTGTGTATTGGTGTATATGTACAGCGAGCCTTAATATAAAAGCCAATGATCATTCCTCTGCTAAGTGTTAGTGTTGTGGTGCGAATAAATTTTACAAGTAGATTTATGGTGGACTTTGAACTCTAATTTGTCATTATTTTTAATAAGTAAAATTATGGTAGGTTCAACTTTATTTAGTCTGTCAGTAATCTTTACTAAATTGAGTTCTTATGGGTAATACACTAAATGTTTTCTATGTATTGAAAGTAATTTGAATTATTAGGAATAATTATATTTGAAAGGCCTAGTTTCGAGGAATTCAAGAACACCACTGTGAGGTGAAGCTATAGGAAAACCAAATATCTGTTTATAAAAGTGTTGTTGTGCTAGAAATAATGTGACATGCATACGGAACAAATTTTAATTAATGTAGAAACGTAACTTAGTGTTTGTTTTTAAGAGGGATGTTCTAAGGGATTTATACATTTGTCGACGGGTAAGTTAGTGTATAGAGATTTTATATCAAGACTAGCTAAGGATTTGTTTTCCATATTGTTATTATTATCTTATTGAGAAGTGAGCCACAATTTGTTATATGTGCGTCGTTGATAGTACTTAACAAGGGGATATGAACTTTGTTAAGTATTTTGCAATCTTATGAGAGTGGAGTAGAACTAACCCCAGAGATAATTGGTCTTAAAGGAATTCTGAGTTTATGTGTTTTGGGAATACCATAAAAGTTAGGATAGTAAAGATGGTAATAAATTAATGATGACCATAATTAGTTCTATTTTTGGATTAACTTCTTATAAACCTTATTGAAATTATACACGTTTTTTATGATTGTTTGTGGAGAGATTTGTTAATAAGTGTTATTATTATCAAGTAAATCCCTTAGTTTGTGGTTATAGTCTGAGGTATCCATAACAACAACCCCTCCACCTTTATCAGAAGACGAAAAGACAATATTGTTGTTTGAAGGGAGAGTTTTTTTAACGCAGCCATGTATCTCCTTAGTAAGATGTTTTCGTCGGGTTTACAATTAATAGAGGCAACGATTATACCTTGTATGAAACCTTTTTCGAAATCAAAGTCATGGTGTCTATAATTCATATCCATTAATTTCCCATATCTTGGTTTTTCATAGATTTTGCTATAAGCGGTGCGCATATAACAAATTCTGGCCCACTCCTCAATAAAACAATTATTATCAATATGAAAAAAAATCCTTAGCTTCATTAAGGCTTGGTATAAAATCTCTATACACTAACATACCCACCGAGAAAAGTATAAAATGATTATAAATGTATAAAATAAGTCATTTCTAATTATAACCATAAACTACGTAATAACATACATACGTAGATAATAATATCTTACATTTAATATGTATAGGATTTTTACCTAACCTATTTCCGTATGAACCTTTTCTTTTCTTTCCTTGTTTCTTCTTTTTCCTTTTCCTTTTCCTTTTTCTTCTTTTTCTTATTCCTTCTATGTTTCTAAAAAATCAGATAATTGATATTTGTCTTTTGAGAAATTGTGTCTATAAGAAATACGTCACATATGTTTAACATCTACTCGTGTACCAATGAAGTTTTGACTTTCGACTTTGCGTGTACCAATCATGTCGTGAATTTCATCTTCGCGTGTACCAATCACGTCATGAACTTTCAAAATTAACGCTGATCAATAAAACAGTTCCGCCCTGTCGGCTGGGGCGTTAGAATGCACCGACTGCACCTCTGCAGAGGGGTAAGACTCCCCCAATGGGGCCACCTGTTGGCCGTGGGTGGCGACCCGTGATGCTTAAGGATAGAGCCCAGGTGGATGAGCAGTTTATGACTTGCAAAACTCCACTTTGGCTCTTTCTTGGGCTAGACGGGCGTCGGAGAGACCCCCTCCGATGAATTGGCTGGTCACGTCAAGCCCTAGCACCTATATAATTTTCCAAACCTTATTGCCCTTATGGCAAGTCCCAACCCCTTTTTATCATATGGATACTAGAAGGCGATGGCTACGGGTCTACATGTCCTGGGAATGACGTTAAACTATCTGATCGTGAGGTTCCAGTTTTGGAGATTTGGGGAATGTGGAGCACCCCTTCATCACCATTGCTCCCTGGTCCACTCTGACCCGGAATGGTAGTACCTGTTAGGGTCCCATCTATGGGTTAAATAGAAAAATGTATTTATAAAAAAGATTGAGTATTCATTAAGAATTGATTTATTTCAAAACTTTATCGGCATTAAATGACCCACTGAGGTTGATATGCCGTAAAACAAAACAAAAACAAAAACAAAAACAAAACAGTTATGAACCTTTTTCTCCAAACACATTTCCAACTCAAGTCATTTAAAAACATTCCATCACCGTTTGAAAATAAATTTCTTTTTCTTTCAAGTATATGTCCTGTGGAAGTTTTAACATAAGCCGATAGGTTTAAGCATCGGCATCAACATCCAAACAGATTCTTCTTTTTTTTGGAGAACCTATTGCTTCTCTCTCTCTCTCTCTCTCTCTCTCTCTCTCTCTCTATATATATATATATATATATATATATATATATATATATATATATATATATATTGCTCACAAGAAATATAGAAAATAATAAGAAAGGTCCTTCAATATTAGAATATATAACTATAGATGCCGAATTAAATATCCGAATTTTGATTAATTCCTAGTTGAACAACATTACCGCCAAACGGACCATAACTTTAATAGACACTAAATTCATTATTAAAAACCAACCAATCGTATCACTACTAGAAGCCCATGAACATAGATGAAAATTACATCTGGAAACGCAATATATACAATAAATATACAACTACAAATAAAAAAAACATCACAATATTACCTTTAACCTTCAATATTTGATAAAATGTTAACAAATTCATTTGTTAAGAATGTATAACGCTTTACAGATTTATGTTAGAAATCCATTGGACAATAATGTTTTTTTATTCAAATTACTTTCACGCATGATTTCAATCTCTTGACATTCCTAAACGTTTTAATTTTGAAATGTAAATAGTCATAAAATAAACTCCTCCCTGTCTCTGTCCGAGAGCCGAAACAAATGTATGTATTTTTACCAACGTTAATGGATCTATGCTCTTCAGAATGAATCTGATTGAAACTGATTAAAATAGGCGGATGTACACAAAATCATTAGAGAGGGAACGTAGCACGCGTTTAATCTTTACAATCGAGACGCCATTGACGTTTATGCCTTCAACCAGAAGGCAGAGTTTATCACCCAATCTATAATTAATGATTATTTTTAACAATCATTATTATTTTGTCCAGTAATTTGTATACTAGCTTTATGCGAATTACAAACAATCTGGCATTTGTTATGAATGAGACACTTCATTTTTATCATTATGATTGTGTGGTAGACCTTTGCCTCTTTTGCTTTTTAGTCAATTTACTAATGTTGATTTTGCTGATGTTTCTTCACGTATATATGTTGTTTACGACTCTTACATCTGTTACATCCGAGTCAGTGGAATATTTTTCTACGAAGAACCTACGATAAGAATTCTCAGATATTCTGTTTGGTCGGATGCATACAGTAACGAAAAAAAGTAGAAATTCCGGTCGAATGGATTTATCAAGGTCTAAGGGGGGGGGGAACAATATACACGAGAACATACTAATAATATCAATAAAAGAACAACAAACATGTGGATACTATTTAACTATAATTTTATTTATTAGAAAATAAAATTGTATTTTTGTGGTGTGTGCATGTATGTGATATTATATTTTGGGTAATATGTTTCACGTAAAGTTTTAGGAAAAATGGGTGAAGAAACGAAAATACTACTTAGTTTTTTTTTCAAAAATTGGGTGAATTATCTTCTCCGGCTGGAATTACGGAGTTAAATGGATTTCATGTTTGCACCTCGTAGGTTTTTCTGGTCGCTCGCAGATTCGTCGAGTAGAATTCTATAATTCCACTCAACCTGTTGACTAGAGTGTAGATGACTCCAGTTTTGTCAAGGGGTTCATTAGAGTTGAGATGATGCCCTCCTTACATCTCTCGTAGCTTTCCTTTCATCTTCTTCCTGTTCATATATCAATTTCTGCTTTATTTAATTTCTCTTGGGAAAAATATTTGTTTCCTCTCCTTCATTTTTTTTGGAGGGGATAAATACTCCATCCAAACTCTATTATTAGGACTCTCTGGTGCTAGGGTTCAGAACCTAAAAGATGTGCTGTCTTCGACTGCCCCATGCCCCATTCTTCCGACAAAATACAAGCCGGCAGGTTTTTGCGTCTGCCTTTATGAACGGCCAACTCGAGAAAGACAAATATTTCACTTTTTTCTTTACCATTCCTGTTCCCTTTTTCAGGTCACGTGTGTAGTACACCCGGAAAGGAGGTCGTGTTTCCATTCTTCTTCTTTTACTTTCCTTCCCTTTCTCTTCTCCTACCCCGTTTGGATCAATGAGCCGGTCTTGTCTGCTCCTTTCGTGCCTTGCTCATGATAGCAGCAGCAACCAAATTCCATGCCATCTACATCTAATCGCTGGCCAGGGTAAAAAGTACAGAACACATGAATACTTCAGAAGTGGAAAAACTACTTCCAGGAACTGTTGGGACTCTCACTAAAATCATAGAAACTGACACCCAAAAAATCGTAGATAAGCAATTAGACATCAAGCTAGGATACTTTACGACAGAAGTCCCAAAAAAGTGTAAAAAGCTGCAGTCCTCGTCGAAATACCCACTGAGGTATGCAAGATGAGGAAATTTTGATAATATTCCACTTAGGCTATGAAATGCAGTATATAAGCAAAATAAAGTAGATAAATAGCCGAAAGCCTTTATCATTCCATTCCCCCAAAAAGACGACCTAGGAATCACTAAGAACTACACAGGCATAACTGTTACCGCTATAGCTGTTAACATATATAATGCCCTCCTTTTTAATCGCATCCGAACCCAAATGGAGAAAATCCTAATGGCAAACCAAAACAGATTCTGCAAGAATCTATCCACAACCTCTCAGATCCTGGGGTCGAGTAAGGAATCTTGAGACAACGCTACTATTTGTAGATTTCTCCAAGGCATCTGACGCCATACACAGACGGAAAATGGAGCAAATACTACTAGCATACGTTCTCCCCAAGGAAACAGTTACCGCTATAATGATGCTTTACAAGGACACTAAAGCAATGGTACTCTCACCTGAAGTGATACAGACGTCTTTGACATAGTCAGAAGAGTTCTACTGAGAGATACTCTAGCACTGTAAATATCCATAATATGCCTAGACTATATACTTCGTACGTTCTTTGATCCCATAAAAGAAAAAGGTCTCACACTAAAAGAGGCGAGAAGCAGGCGATACGCTGCACAACCTATTACGGATGTTGACTACACGGAAAAATACAGCTGCACAAACCGAATCCCTGCTACATAGCCTAGAAAAAGACAGCACGGAACATCGGAACAGAGCACATGTGGTTTAAAAAGAAAGTTGACATCTCCACACTCGAAGGTAAGCCACTAAAGCCAGTAGAACAATTCACGTACCTAGGTAGTTATATCTCATACACAGAAAGCGATGCTAATACACGCATAGAGAAGGCATGGTCGGCTATAAACAGATTGTCGGTTATATAGAAATCAGGTATCACTGACAACTTAAAGCGACAATTATTCCAGACCTGTGGTATATGTGTTACTATATGGCTGCACCACTTGGACCTTTGACGAGGCGCCCGTAGAATAGGCTAGATGGGAGCTGCACAATAATGCTACGTGCAATCTTGAACACATCTTGGAAACAATACCCCACAAGGAAGCAGCTATACGGCTACCTGCCCTCTATCACACAAACCATTCGAGTAAGACGGGCAAGACATGCTGGACACTGCTGGATAAGTAAATATGAACTCATAAGCGACGTTCTATAATCAAAAACAACACATGGACATGCTTGTGCGGGTCGTCCAACAAAGACCCTACCTAGGCCAGCTCTGTGCGGATACTGGCTGCTGTGTGTAAAGAGTCAATGAGTGATAGGAATGGTTGGCGAGAGATTGTCATTGTACAATTTGTTGTTAATTGGTAATTTTGTGTTTTGATTACATTACTTTGTCAAACTGTCGGCTTATTATGTATCGATATCAAGAGCATAATAATTATTCATATTAATCAATATCTTAAAAATAGGAAAAAAGACGATGTTGTTGAATATGTAAAACCGTATTTTCTAAAAATTAAGAGACAAAAATTGTACCATTTTAATGTTACCAAAAAATAAGACGTCCGGACGAACACTCGGCATTCTATCCTAAAAAGGAGAAAAATATATTCTCCATTGAATATGTTTATAGAAAATGTGAAATGGTATTCATTGCGAAACTTTATTAATTAAGGAGATAGACGGGAAAAAAATGAAATAGATAATTAAAAAAAACAAACATGCTGTCTCGAAAATTTGAGTAGAAATTTATTTTACAACAAATCTTCTCCTTTATTGTTTAAGTATCGAGAATTATATTACAAGACAATAATTAGCCGATATTTTTAAAATTTAAACAAAAAAACAGCGCTTTTGACAGGAATGCATTTCTGTACACGCCGATTTATTGATATATTATATATTATATATGTAAGCAAAATCTGGCGAAGGACGCTTTTCGCTCAACCCACCATAGAACATTAAAGCAGGGATATAAGAAATACCTGCGATGGTATCTAGTCGTATAGCAAGACACCTGAATAATTCATATTGATCAATATGCTGACTCATGCTTAAGAATAGGGGAGCTCGGAACAATAGTGTGATCCAGAGGGCGCAGTGCAGAGGCCATGATTCCTGTATAGAATGTCCTGGCTTTCACCAGCCACTGCCCCACATAGGGGTTTAATAACCTAATTAGTCGCTTGGTTATACTAAGAACCGGAAGCACCGGTTCTACCATTGTTTGTATGAACGGAAGTACTGTTTCAGTCATCTTGTTTCTGTGCAATAAAAGGCGGAAGTGAATCACTTCTCGCAGTTAACGTCAACTGGACTACACGTCTTATTATTCGCTAAGCGCGTTATAACAATTGGCAGACGAGGATCTGTTTCACTCAAGAAAAATTCCATTACTCGGACATTTAGAAGAATTCTGTACGGAATCAGGAAATATATCAACCTATTTAGACCGGGTTAGAACAATTTTTTTATCGCAAACGATATTGGACATGAAAGCTAAGCAAATGCAAAGCCATATTACTGAATACAATTGTGGAAAGACCTACAGAGTCTTGGAGGATTTATGTACCCCTCAAAAACCAAGCGACAAGCTCTGGAGGAAAATTACTCAGTTGTTGTTGGAGCATTTTAACCTAAAAAAACTAATAGTAGCTGAAAGTTTTGGTTCTCCATAATGC
>JALAJA010001566.1:0-27859 GCA_023376005.1 Doryteuthis pealeii | reverse complement strand
GAGAGAGATAAACTTTTTCTAATCTCGATTGGTTTTGTGTGAACTGCTATTTCTGTTAATTTTGAGATTTTAACAAGCCGATATTTTTCAGGTTGAATAAGTATTTTCACAATTCACTATTTTGTGCAATTTTCTTAGCTTAGAATGAAACAGTAATTCTTAAAAAGCTTTAGTTATCCAATGTATTTTCAATAATTTTAAATATATGAACATAAACAAAAGGAACGTATAAATCATTGTACGTTACCTAAGGTTTATTTCAAACAGTCAAATTTCTTGAAAAAAATAAAAGCCAAGTCACATCAATTAGCGGTGAGCATTATTTCATAGAAAAAAAGAAATATCTAACACGCTTATGATCATTGAAGGAGCGAACCATTGTACACTTTTCAAATATTAATATCATTAGAGAAGAAAAACATTGTATGTTCTATAAAAACAGATTAATATCATTACGCAAATAGAATTTTTGTGACACATATAACAGAAAGCAAAATTAAGAAACGGATAATTCTAGATTTTATATGTATCAACATGACAAGTGTAAAATGTTTGTGACGCAGACAACAGGTAAATTTTGAAAATTTCCACCAAGAATACTAAACTTAATCCTTAAGCAAAATAAAGATTTTTTTCTAAATAGAAATTTAAAGATTTAACATTTATAAATACCGAATAATTGAAACATGTAAACTTCTCTGTAAAATTCTTTGCTACATAAGGTCCATTCTGATGAGTTATAACTTTATTCTGATATTGAATATTAAATATTTCCTATGACTGACCACAGTAATATATGGAAGCCTATATAATACAAAGATCTATTAACTTTTCAATATAAGAATTTAAATACACATTCTAATGTAGAATTTATTTAGAATGAAATTGTAATATCCGCAAATATATTTTCTTAAAAAATTTCTATTGCAGGCTTGTATGAGAAAAGATTGGTGTAGTTTCATTTACACAATTATTGTGAATAAAATGTGAAGGAACAAAACGCTTCAGAATAAAACCGATTGATTTCGACATGGCATTTTTATTAGGAAGCAAATAGTATAAAATAAGTACAGACAGCGCAGATTTTATATAAATCGGGAGTACAGAGGACTCAGTGAGAGAGAAAGATTTTAATAATGATTAGCTCATCTGGCTTCCGAAATATTATATCATGCGAGGAAAATAAGTACATACTATCTGCTGGTATAGATTTATCATATCAGTTTAGCTTTGTTTGGCACAAGATCAGCGGTATGGGGCACTCATTTAGCTATATTAATAATGCTCCGTTTATATATCTCGTTAAACATTATATTACGCTGATCGCCCTATGCTGATGTAGATTTGACTAGAGAATGCAAACATGATGGAACTAACAGGCATAAGCGGCCGAGAGGGCATTTGCAATGTATTCTGAACACAGAGAAAAATCTATTTCATAGAAATATATTTTAACCAAAGATTCCGTTAATATTAATTATCTTGCCATTTGAAGAATGTGTCTGCTGCAAAATAAATAAGAAAATAGAAAGCAAAATTATCACAAAGTAACTGAATGTGTCTAAGCAAAAGTTTTTAATTGTCGAGATGTTACACATTCAAATAGCGATGGGTTCTTTGCGTTGAAAATATTTCTTATGAAAACATTAATTCTTAGTCTTCAATCTTCTATTGACATAATTTCATTTCACATCAATGCTGAAATACTCAGTGTATTCATGGTGAATTATTCACGTCGTTTCTACTTACATCCTCATAATTATTCCTTTTCAGTCCGAATAATGGTAAAATTGTGAAAGAATTTAACTATTAATTACATTTTCTTACATTTCGTAAATATTTGATATTTAGTAGTCGTCACAATCGTATCATATGTTTATTACTAGATTAATTACGAGCGGTTAAAGCGCAAATGAAAATAGATTGATTGGTGTCAAATTTTGAAGCACTAGGCAGTAAAAACATACTACAATGGCAAGAAGGTCCAAAGTGTTTTGAAAATAATATATCTACGCTTATCTATCTATCTATCTATCTATCTATCTATCTATCTATCTATCTATCTATCTATAAATGCCTTTATGTATGTATATATATGTATATAAATATATATATATATATATATGTGTGTGTGTGTGTGCATATGTGTGTGTGTATATATATGATATATATATTTATATATAAACATCCGTATATACACATATATACATGTGTGTGTAGGTGTGTATGTGCATGCACGCACACATGTTTGTGTATATGAGTTTGTATGTATATATTTATTCCTTTGTGTATAGTTGTTCATGTGCGTGTCTCTGTGTGTATGTGTGTGTGTGTGTCTCTGTGTGTGCAAATGCTTAATTTATACAATGAATTATATCTTTATGTTTGTAAATATTTCATATAAAAAAAAAACAAAGACAAAAATTTAATTCAACAATCTACTTTTATTTTGCATGAATAAAAATTACAAAATATAAAGTGATCATTGTTCGACGTTTTCATCTGTTGTGATTTCTTCTAAGGGACATGGAACATCATTATTTGATTGATCTCCGCTACCGCCTTCCTCTTCGTTACATGTAGGTTGTTCGGTAACCACTGCAGCTTGGCTCACTATGAAACAGAATGAACGAAAAGAGAAATTAAAATGTTCTTTTCACATTGAGATTTTTGAAGATCAGTTTTATTTTGTGAATGATAAAATTATATTTCTCTAAAGTTCAGAAGGAATTAACTTCAGAATTGAGGACGTAACAAAATATAAAGAGCAAAATTATTAATTGCGTTTATCTTTCTGATAATGAATCGGATGACTAAAACAGTAAATAATTATCAATGAATGTTTCAAATCAATTATTCTCCTCGGATTCAATATATTGTATTTGAAAATACACTAAAAGAGATTACTTTTCAATGTTTATAACATGAATGGATATCTGATATAAAATTATATTTTATAATCGAGATATTTTCAGGATTAAAATAATGGAGTTAAATTAATGATCAACAATTGTAGGCGTGTTATATGAAGTAAAACGTATATATTTATTGGGAAACATTGTATTAACAGTATTGGCTTTGGTACATTTAGATATTATGATCAATTGAAATATTGAGAAAATGTAAAATAATTTCTCTTACCTACAAAGGCGGACATGACACAGAGGGCCAATATGAAAATAACTTTTCCGTTCATGGTGATCTACGAAAAGAAAACGAACTTATATTCAAATCGTTCATTAGAAAGAAAGACACTGGCAAATGAGTTTACACTTCACATATATGTAAGTCAATTAGGACTAAACAGCAAATAAAATCAGATTTAGTTGACATAAATGTGATTAGAATTATAAGAAGGAGAAAATAAGTTTGATGAAAATATAAAGACTTACGTTTGGCTTTGGTGAGTGTTAGAAACACGAACTAGATGCTGTAAAGAGACGTCGGCGAATAAAAGTGATTTACTCAGCAACTATCGACGTATTTATAGGGAATGCAACAGTCTGTTGTATAAGACACGTATACAAATAAAAACCTTATAATTGTTTCTATCTATGCGATGAGGATTAATTTATATAAAAGAGAAATATCTAACAGGATTATGATCAATGATGGAATGAACAATCGAAATCTTTTTTGACTAAAGAAAATTCTATTTTCTTTTTACAAAGGATTACTATCATGACGTCATTAGAATTTTTGTGACGCAAAGAAGAGAAAAACGAATTAATAAACTGATAATTGTAAATTTGTCAAATATCAACACAATGAAGAGACTAGAATTAGTGTGTTGAAGATAAAATATCTACAAAAGAGAAGAGAAAATCTAAAGAAAGTAAACTCAATGGAACCGGGATAGCATCAAAGGAGAAATATGATCTTAATAATTTAAAAACAGACTAATTTCTACTTCTCTCAATTTTTATTGACAGCACCTTAAGTCGCCCTTGGCTACATCATAATTTAGCGCTGGTTCTAGTAATCATTTTGTTTATTTTCAGTTTTATTTTAACTTTCTCTTTAACACAGCTAAACAATCTCGTCTACTTTGGTAGGGAAAATTATCAGGTGGGCCCTCTCCGCAGAAGGTATCTGACCCATTGCCATAAAGATCATAGATGTCAGCTGAATGTCACGTAAAATCTATTGAAAATTGAAAAAAGTAGCGAATTTTTTTTGAATTGTAATATAAATGATCGCGAAACGAATCACTGTTGTTCCCTGCTTAGTCTTTCATGTTTTCCTGAGTCAGTTGGCTTTATTTTCCTCTATGTTCTCCTGTATTTTCTAGATGTTTTACTAATTAATTCTAAATGTTTATCTCTACATGTTTAGAAACTAAATTTACATTTACATTTGAACAATAATAATTTGAGACAATCTCTCTCTCTCTCTCTCTCTTTCTCTTCCTCTCTCTCTCTCTCCCCCTCTCTCTCTCTCTCTCTCCCTCTCTCTCCCCTCTCTCTCTCCCTCTCTCTCTCTTATTCATTTTGACGTAAGCTATTTCGGTGAATGATGGCAAACAGGCACTTGCCCAAGTTCAGCACATCGGCAAGAGATTTTCCGGTTGTGGAATGAAAGACGGTACACGGGTGCTGGAATTGGTGGTCGGGGATGGTACGTGGTTAACTACGGTGGAAGCGAGGGTGCATAATTCCAGAAGCCTCCCAATGTCGTTACGCGACGGACACGGTTCTCCTTGTGTGGGAAGCTTGTCAGGCACCTCCCGGTGTGTGCTTGGCTTTGTGTGGCTTGCGGAATATTCAAGAGGAGAGCAAGTTCGGTCACCAACGGGTGGGATGATGAGGTAAGGGACACCCTCCATCAGCGCATGATGTTCGAGACCATGGATTCTCTGCTGCGGCATTGTCCGACTAGAGGGTATTTGTACGTGGACGGCTGAGAGCTGAACGGGTGGGTCAATGCCAGTTCCCTAGCAACCGGAGTAGCTTTGGAGAGGTACGAGACAGTGTTGAAGGTCACTTGTAGGCTGCGACCTGAAGATGACAACCAACATATCAACTTAGCCGAACTGAACATCATATTGAATGACATCAATTCGGCTCTTCAGTCGCCGGGTAACGTACTGCACGAGAGTACAGTGTCAGTGTGCGTGTCCCAATGCGTATCGGACACTTTCACTGGGAAAGCGTGAGTGCGTACAAAGGCACAATTCGAGATGCTCATCAGAAGGCGACCGAGCACACCCAAGGTATTCTTGAAGGAGTATGAGCTGACCGTAGACGTGACGTTGGTTCCGTCGAGTCGAAATATAGCCGACAGACGGACGAGGGTAAAGCAGTCCTGGTTTAACACGATCAAGAAGGACAACGGGCTCGAGCCACTGATCGGAACAGTCCTCGTGGATGAGTTGAATGTGCGCCAAATCTTCTCCATACACAGAAGCAGTGGACATCCGGTAGTGCGGCGCACCACCTTCCATATCAAGAGAGTTTGATCAGCGACAAAAAGCAGGCGTTAAGTGGGCCATACGGACGTGTGAAGAACGCCAGTCCATTAATCCAGCACCAATCCACTGAGAAAAGAAAAGCTGGAGAAGAATAGGAACATGCAGATGAACACGCATTATGGAGCCTTGACGGACTCGCAGCGTTTGGCTTTGCTGAAGTTTGGACACCAATAATCCAGAACAATTGAAAGACGGTACACGGGTGCTGGGATTGGTGGTCGTGTATGGAAGGTGGTTAACTGCTGTAGAAGGGAGGGTGCATGATTCCAGAATTCTCCCAATGTCGTTACGCGACAGACACTGTTCTCATTGTGTGGGAAGCTTGTCAGGCACCTACCGGTGTGTGCTTGGCTTTGTGTGGCTTGCGGAATATTCAAGAGGAGAGCAAGTTCGGTCACCAACGAAAGGGATGATGAGGTAAAGGAAAGCCTCCCTCAGAGCATGATCTTCGATGCCATGGATTCTGTGCTGTGCTTGTTGGTTGCGACCTGAAGATGACACCCAACATATCAACTTAGTCGAACTGAACATTATATTGAAAGGCATCAATTTGGCTCTTCAGTCGCAGGGCAACGTGCTGCAAGTGAGTACAGTGTCAGTATGCATGTACCAATGCGTATCGGACACTCTCACTGGGAAAGTGTGGGTGCGTACAAAGGCACAATTCGAGATGCTCATCAGAAGGCGACTGAGCACACCCAAGGTATTCGTGAAGGAGTATGAACTGACGGTAGACGTGACGTTGGTTCCATGGAGTCGGAATATAGCCGACAGACGGACGAGTGTAAAGCAGCGCTGGTTTAACTCGATCAAGAAGGACAACAGACCCGAGCAACTGATCGGCACCGTCAACGTGGATGAGTTGAACGTGCGCCAAATCATGTCCATCCACAGAAGCAGTGGACATCCGGCAGTGCGGCGCACCACCTTCCATATCAAGAGAGTTTGACCAGTGACTAAAAACGCAGGCGTTAAGTGGGCCATACGGACGTGTGAAGAGCGCCAGTCCATTAACCCAGCACCAATCGACTTGGGAAAGAAAAGCTGGAGGGTAATAGGAACTGGCAGCATTATGGTGCCTTGACGGACTCTCAGCGTTTGGCTTTGCTGACGTTTCGACAGCAAGGACCCAGAACAGTTGAAAGACGGTACACGGGTTGTGGAATTGGTGGTCGGGGATGGTACGTGGTTAACTGCGGTGGAAGCGAGGGTGCATGATTCCAGAAGCCTCCCAATGTCGTTACGCGACGGACACGGTTCTCCTTGTGTGGGAAGCTTGTCAGGCACCTCCCGGTGTGTGCTTGGCTTTGTGTGGCTTGCGGAATATTCAAGAGGAGAGCAAGTTCGGTCACCAACGGGTGGGATGATGAAGTAAGGGACACCCTCCATCAGCGCATGATGTTCGAGACCATGGATTCTCTGCTGCGGCATTATCCGGCTAGTGGGGATTCGTACGTGGACGGCTGGGAGTTGAACGGGTTGGTCAATGTCAGTTCCATAGCAACCGGAGTAGCTTTGGAGAGGTACGAGACAGTGTTGAAGGCCGCTTGTTGGCTGCGACCTGAAGATGACAACCAACATATCAACTTAGCCGAACTGAACATCATATTGAAAGGCATCAATTCTGCTCTTCAGTCACAGGATAACGTGCTGCACGTGTGTACAGTGTCAGTGTGCGTGTACCAATGCATATCGGACACTCTCACTGGAAAAGCGTGAGTGCGTACAAAGGCACAATTCGAGATGCTCATCAGAAGGCGACTGAGCACACCCAAGGTTTTCGCGAAGGAGTATGAACTGACTGTAGACGTGACGTTGGTTCCATCGAGTCGGAATATAGCCGACGGACGAGTGTAGAGCAGCGCTGGTTTAACACGATCAAGAAGGACAACGGGCTCGAGCCACTGATCGGCACCGTCCACGTGGATGAGTTGAACGTGCGCCAAATCATGTCCATCCACAGAAGCAGTGGACATCCGGCAGTGCGGCGCACCACTTTCCATATCAAGAGAGTTTTATGAGCGGCTAAAAACGCAGGCGTTAAGTGGGCCATACGGACGTGTGAAAAACGCCAGTCCATTAACCCAGCACCAATCCACTGGGAAAAGAAAAGCTGGAGGGTAATAGGAACTGGCAGGGGAACACGCATTATGGTTCCTTTCATTTCGAAACAGTCACAGACTGTAGCTGCATTTGGAAGCAGTTGGTGAGACATGATTCGGCAAGCGTGATTCCACCGCACGTGCTACTTTCGGACAACGACATAGCCTTCTGCAGCAGTAAGTTTAGAGCTTTTGCACATGAGTGGAAAATTATCCTGCGATTCCGTTGCACATACGCCCCAGTCGGGAATGGCATAGCGATGCGTTGACACCGCACGACGAAGCGAATTGCGACCATGAAACTCTGTCCCATCCTCTCTACAGATACAATGTCATACCCTAAAGACAATGTATCACCGTCCACTGCACCCACCAACGGGATCCATCGATACGAAGTTAGAGTGAACGGGGTTGACGCCGTGACAGTGTCCTCATGTCCCAAGCACAGCACTTAGGGTGAGGTGGGCAAAATAATCAGCCCACAGTTGTTCGTGGTGGACTGGATACCCGCCACGTGAAGGATCTGCGCCCATGCCACAGTGTCACCACGTGGTAGAAGACACACATCACAACGATTTCCTAGAGCGGGTTGGAAAGTCTGCTGCATGGCGACGAAGATACGGAGTCGGAGACTTCACCCGAGGCGGGAATGGCAGCATTCGATTCATTAGTTTTGCCAATTTCCCGAAGTTAACTAAAAATTTTCATCAATTCATGTAATACCACTATTTTATTTTATCATTTTATTATTTTATTATTTTTTTTTGGGTGGGAGGGGGGCTGTTCGTTCAGGCGATCGATTTATCTACTACCACAATTTTTTTTAATTTTTTTTATTTTTTTCCTTCAGGCGATCGTCTGTCCTTACATCTCCGTACACATCTTTCAAGCGGATAATTTGCCACAAAGTCAAAACATTCGCAATAAAAGTAATAACTTCTCTTGTATCATCATTATTTCATAATAAAGGATCAATTTTAATTGCTGATGCATTCCTATGACAAAATATTTTTAAACAATCGGGAACTTTTTTTCTATCTCGATTGGTTTTGTGTGAACTGCTATTTCTGTTAATTTTGAGATTTTAACAAGCCGATATTTTTCAGGTTGAATAAGTATTTTCACAATTCACTATTTTGTGCAATTTTCTTAGCTTAGAATGAAACAGTAATTCTTAAAAAGCTTTAGTTATCCAATGTATTTTCAATAATTTTAAATATATGAACATAAACAAAAGGAACGTATAAATCATTGTACGTTACCTAAGGTTTATTTCAAACAGTCAAATTTCTTGAAAAAAATAAAAGCCAAGTCACATCAATTAGCGGTGAGCATTATTTCATAGAAAAAAAGAAATATCTAACACGCTTATGATCATTGAAGGAGCGAACCATTGTACACTTTTCAAATATTAATATCATTAGAGAAGAAAAACATTGTATGTTCTATAAAAACAGATTAATATCATTACGCAAATAGAATTTTTGTGACACATATAACAGAAAGCAAAATTAAGAAACGGATAATTCTAGATTTTATATGTATCAACATGACAAGTGTAAAATGTTTGTGACGCAGACAACAGGTAAATTTTGAAAATTTCCACCAAGAATACTAAACTTAATCCTTAAGCAAAATAAAGATTTTTTTCTAAATAGAAATTTAAAGATTTAACATTTATAAATACCGAATAATTGAAACATGTAAACTTCTCTGTAAAATTCTTTGCTACATAAGGTCCATTCTGATGAGTTATAACTTTATTCTGATATTGAATATTAAATATTTCCTATGACTGACCACAGTAATATATGGAAGCCTATATAATACAAAGATCTATTAACTTTTCAATATAAGAATTTAAATACACATTCTAATGTAGAATTTATTTAGAATGAAATTGTAATATCCGCAAATATATTTTCTTAAAAAATTTCTATTGCAGGCTTGTATGAGAAAAGATTGGTGTAGTTTCATTTACACAATTATTGTGAATAAAATGTGAAGGAACAAAACGCTTCAGAATAAAACCGATTGATTTCGACATGGCATTTTTATTAGGAAGCAAATAGTATAAAATAAGTACAGACAGCGCAGATTTTATATAAATCGGGAGTACAGAGGACTCAGTGAGAGAGAAAGATTTTAATAATGATTAGCTCATCTGGCTTCCGAAATATTATATCATGCGAGGAAAATAAGTACATACTATCTGCTGGTATAGATTTATCATATCAGTTTAGCTTTGTTTGGCACAAGATCAGCGGTATGGGGCACTCATTTAGCTATATTAATAATGCTCCGTTTATATATCTCGTTAAACATTATATTACGCTGATCGCCCTATGCTGATGTAGATTTGACTAGAGAATGCAAACATGATGGAACTAACAGGCATAAGCGGCCGAGAGGGCATTTGCAATGTATTCTGAACACAGAGAAAAATCTATTTCATAGAAATATATTTTAACCAAAGATTCCGTTAATATTAATTATCTTGCCATTTGAAGAATGTGTCTGCTGCAAAATAAATAAGAAAATAGAAAGCAAAATTATCACAAAGTAACTGAATGTGTCTAAGCAAAAGTTTTTAATTGTCGAGATGTTACACATTCAAATAGCGATGGGTTCTTTGCGTTGAAAATATTTCTTATGAAAACATTAATTCTTAGTCTTCAATCTTCTATTGACATAATTTCATTTCACATCAATGCTGAAATACTCAGTGTATTCATGGTGAATTATTCACGTCGTTTCTACTTACATCCTCATAATTATTCCTTTTCAGTCCGAATAATGGTAAAATTGTGAAAGAATTTAACTATTAATTACATTTTCTTACATTTCGTAAATATTTGATATTTAGTAGTCGTCACAATCGTATCATATGTTTATTACTAGATTAATTACGAGCGGTTAAAGCGCAAATGAAAATAGATTGATTGGTGTCAAATTTTGAAGCACTAGGCAGTAAAAACATACTACAATGGCAAGAAGGTCCAAAGTGTTTTGAAAATAATATATCTACGCTTATCTATCTATCTATCTATCTATCTATCTATCTATCTATCTATCTATAAATGCCTTTATGTATGTATATATATGTATATAAATATATATATATATATATATGTGTGTGTGTGTGCATATGTGTGTGTGTATATATATGATATATATATTTATATATAAACATCCGTATATACACATATATACATGTGTGTGTAGGTGTGTATGTGCATGCACGCACACATGTTTGTGTATATGAGTTTGTATGTATATATTTATTCCTTTGTGTATAGTTGTTCATGTGCGTGTCTCTGTGTGTATGTGTGTGTGTGTGTCTCTGTGTGTGCAAATGCTTAATTTATACAATGAATTATATCTTTATGTTTGTAAATATTTCATATAAAAAAAAACAAAGACAAAAATTTAATTCAACAATCTACTTTTATTTTGCATGAATAAAAATTACAAAATATAAAGTGATCATTGTTCGACGTTTTCATCTGTTGTGATTTCTTCTAAGGGACATGGAACATCATTATTTGATTGATCTCCGCTACCGCCTTCCTCTTCGTTACATGTAGGTTGTTCGGTAACCACTGCAGCTTGGCTCACTATGAAACAGAATGAACGAAAAGAGAAATTAAAATGTTCTTTTCACATTGAGATTTTTGAAGATCAGTTTTATTTTGTGAATGATAAAATTATATTTCTCTAAAGTTCAGAAGGAATTAACTTCAGAATTGAGGACGTAACAAAATATAAAGAGCAAAATTATTAATTGCGTTTATCTTTCTGATAATGAATCGGATGACTAAAACAGTAAATAATTATCAATGAATGTTTCAAATCAATTATTCTCCTCGGATTCAATATATTGTATTTGAAAATACACTAAAAGAGATTACTTTTCAATGTTTATAACATGAATGGATATCTGATATAAAATTATATTTTATAATCGAGATATTTTCAGGATTAAAATAATGGAGTTAAATTAATGATCAACAATTGTAGGCGTGTTATATGAAGTAAAACGTATATATTTATTGGGAAACATTGTATTAACAGTATTGGCTTTGGTACATTTAGATATTATGATCAATTGAAATATTGAGAAAATGTAAAATAATTTCTCTTACCTACAAAGGCGGACATGACACAGAGGGCCAATATGAAAATAACTTTTCCGTTCATGGTGATCTACGAAAAGAAAACGAACTTATATTCAAATCGTTCATTAGAAAGAAAGACACTGGCAAATGAGTTTACACTTCACATATATGTAAGTCAATTAGGACTAAACAGCAAATAAAATCAGATTTAGTTGACATAAATGTGATTAGAATTATAAGAAGGAGAAAATAAGTTTGATGAAAATATAAAGACTTACGTTTGGCTTTGGTGAGTGTTAGAAACACGAACTAGATGCTGTAAAGAGACGTCGGCGAATAAAAGTGATTTACTCAGCAACTATCGACGTATTTATAGGGAATGCAACAGTCTGTTGTATAAGACACGTATACAAATAAAAACCTTATAATTGTTTCTATCTATGCGATGAGGATTAATTTATATAAAAGAGAAATATCTAACAGGATTATGATCAATGATGGAATGAACAATCGAAATCTTTTTTGACTAAAGAAAATTCTATTTTCTTTTTACAAAGGATTACTATCATGACGTCATTAGAATTTTTGTGACGCAAAGAAGAGAAAAACGAATTAATAAACTGATAATTGTAAATTTGTCAAATATCAACACAATGAAGAGACTAGAATTAGTGTGTTGAAGATAAAATATCTACAAAAGAGAAGAGAAAATCTAAAGAAAGTAAACTCAATGGAACCGGGATAGCATCAAAGGAGAAATATGATCTTAATAATTTAAAAACAGACTAATTTCTACTTCTCTCAATTTTTATTGACAGCACCTTAAGTCGCCCTTGGCTACATCATAATTTAGCGCTGGTTCTAGTAATCATTTTGTTTATTTTCAGTTTTATTTTAACTTTCTCTTTAACACAGCTAAACAATCTCGTCTACTTTGGTAGGGAAAATTATCAGGTGGGCCCTCTCCGCAGAAGGTATCTGACCCATTGCCATAAAGATCATAGATGTCAGCTGAATGTCACGTAAAATCTATTGAAAATTGAAAAAAGTAGCGAATTTTTTTTGAATTGTAATATAAATGATCGCGAAACGAATCACTGTTGTTCCCTGCTTAGTCTTTCATGTTTTCCTGAGTCAGTTGGCTTTATTTTCCTCTATGTTCTCCTGTATTTTCTAGATGTTTTACTAATTAATTCTAAATGTTTATCTCTACATGTTTAGAAACTAAATTTACATTTACATTTGAACAATAATAATTTGAGACAATCTCTCTCTCTCTCTCTCTCTCTTTCTCTTCTCTCTCTCTCTCTCTCCCTCTCTCTCTCTCTCTCTCTCCTCTCTCTCTCCCCTCTCTCTCTCCTCTCTCTCTCTTATTCATTTTGACGTAAGCTATTTCGGTGAATGATGGCAAACAGGCACTTGCCCAAGTTCAGCACATCGGCAAGAGATTTTCCGGTTGTGGAATGAAAGACGGTACACGGGTGCTGGAATTGGTGGTCGGGGATGGTACGTGGTTAACTACGGTGGAAGCGAGGGTGCATAATTCCAGAAGCCTCCCAATGTCGTTACGCGACGGACACGGTTCTCCTTGTGTGGGAAGCTTGTCAGGCACCTCCCGGTGTGTGCTTGGCTTTGTGTGGCTTGCGGAATATTCAAGAGGAGAGCAAGTTCGGTCACCAACGGGTGGGATGATGAGGTAAGGGACACCCTCCATCAGCGCATGATGTTCGAGACCATGGATTCTCTGCTGCGGCATTGTCCGACTAGAGGGTATTTGTACGTGGACGGCTGAGAGCTGAACGGGTGGGTCAATGCCAGTTCCCTAGCAACCGGAGTAGCTTTGGAGAGGTACGAGACAGTGTTGAAGGTCACTTGTAGGCTGCGACCTGAAGATGACAACCAACATATCAACTTAGCCGAACTGAACATCATATTGAATGACATCAATTCGGCTCTTCAGTCGCCGGGTAACGTACTGCACGAGAGTACAGTGTCAGTGTGCGTGTCCCAATGCGTATCGGACACTTTCACTGGGAAAGCGTGAGTGCGTACAAAGGCACAATTCGAGATGCTCATCAGAAGGCGACCGAGCACACCCAAGGTATTCTTGAAGGAGTATGAGCTGACCGTAGACGTGACGTTGGTTCCGTCGAGTCGAAATATAGCCGACAGACGGACGAGGGTAAAGCAGTCCTGGTTTAACACGATCAAGAAGGACAACGGGCTCGAGCCACTGATCGGAACAGTCCTCGTGGATGAGTTGAATGTGCGCCAAATCTTCTCCATACACAGAAGCAGTGGACATCCGGTAGTGCGGCGCACCACCTTCCATATCAAGAGAGTTTGATCAGCGACAAAAAGCAGGCGTTAAGTGGGCCATACGGACGTGTGAAGAACGCCAGTCCATTAATCCAGCACCAATCCACTGAGAAAAGAAAAGCTGGAGAAGAATAGGAACATGCAGATGAACACGCATTATGGAGCCTTGACGGACTCGCAGCGTTTGGCTTTGCTGAAGTTTGGACACCAATAATCCAGAACAATTGAAAGACGGTACACGGGTGCTGGGATTGGTGGTCGTGTATGGAAGGTGGTTAACTGCTGTAGAAGGGAGGGTGCATGATTCCAGAATTCTCCCAATGTCGTTACGCGACAGACACTGTTCTCATTGTGTGGGAAGCTTGTCAGGCACCTACCGGTGTGTGCTTGGCTTTGTGTGGCTTGCGGAATATTCAAGAGGAGAGCAAGTTCGGTCACCAACGAAAGGGATGATGAGGTAAAGGAAAGCCTCCCTCAGAGCATGATCTTCGATGCCATGGATTCTGTGCTGTGCTTGTTGGTTGCGACCTGAAGATGACACCCAACATATCAACTTAGTCGAACTGAACATTATATTGAAAGGCATCAATTTGGCTCTTCAGTCGCAGGGCAACGTGCTGCAAGTGAGTACAGTGTCAGTATGCATGTACCAATGCGTATCGGACACTCTCACTGGGAAAGTGTGGGTGCGTACAAAGGCACAATTCGAGATGCTCATCAGAAGGCGACTGAGCACACCCAAGGTATTCGTGAAGGAGTATGAACTGACGGTAGACGTGACGTTGGTTCCATGGAGTCGGAATATAGCCGACAGACGGACGAGTGTAAAGCAGCGCTGGTTTAACTCGATCAAGAAGGACAACAGACCCGAGCAACTGATCGGCACCGTCAACGTGGATGAGTTGAACGTGCGCCAAATCATGTCCATCCACAGAAGCAGTGGACATCCGGCAGTGCGGCGCACCACCTTCCATATCAAGAGAGTTTGACCAGTGACTAAAAACGCAGGCGTTAAGTGGGCCATACGGACGTGTGAAGAGCGCCAGTCCATTAACCCAGCACCAATCGACTTGGGAAAGAAAAGCTGGAGGGTAATAGGAACTGGCAGCATTATGGTGCCTTGACGGACTCTCAGCGTTTGGCTTTGCTGACGTTTCGACAGCAAGGACCCAGAACAGTTGAAAGACGGTACACGGGTTGTGGAATTGGTGGTCGGGGATGGTACGTGGTTAACTGCGGTGGAAGCGAGGGTGCATGATTCCAGAAGCCTCCCAATGTCGTTACGCGACGGACACGGTTCTCCTTGTGTGGGAAGCTTGTCAGGCACCTCCCGGTGTGTGCTTGGCTTTGTGTGGCTTGCGGAATATTCAAGAGGAGAGCAAGTTCGGTCACCAACGGGTGGGATGATGAAGTAAGGGACACCCTCCATCAGCGCATGATGTTCGAGACCATGGATTCTCTGCTGCGGCATTATCCGGCTAGTGGGGATTCGTACGTGGACGGCTGGGAGTTGAACGGGTTGGTCAATGTCAGTTCCATAGCAACCGGAGTAGCTTTGGAGAGGTACGAGACAGTGTTGAAGGCCGCTTGTTGGCTGCGACCTGAAGATGACAACCAACATATCAACTTAGCCGAACTGAACATCATATTGAAAGGCATCAATTCTGCTCTTCAGTCACAGGATAACGTGCTGCACGTGTGTACAGTGTCAGTGTGCGTGTACCAATGCATATCGGACACTCTCACTGGAAAAGCGTGAGTGCGTACAAAGGCACAATTCGAGATGCTCATCAGAAGGCGACTGAGCACACCCAAGGTTTTCGCGAAGGAGTATGAACTGACTGTAGACGTGACGTTGGTTCCATCGAGTCGGAATATAGCCGACGGACGAGTGTAGAGCAGCGCTGGTTTAACACGATCAAGAAGGACAACGGGCTCGAGCCACTGATCGGCACCGTCCACGTGGATGAGTTGAACGTGCGCCAAATCATGTCCATCCACAGAAGCAGTGGACATCCGGCAGTGCGGCGCACCACTTTCCATATCAAGAGAGTTTTATGAGCGGCTAAAAACGCAGGCGTTAAGTGGGCCATACGGACGTGTGAAAAACGCCAGTCCATTAACCCAGCACCAATCCACTGGGAAAAGAAAAGCTGGAGGGTAATAGGAACTGGCAGGGGAACACGCATTATGGTTCCTTTCATTTCGAAACAGTCACAGACTGTAGCTGCATTTGGAAGCAGTTGGTGAGACATGATTCGGCAAGCGTGATTCCACCGCACGTGCTACTTTCGGACAACGACATAGCCTTCTGCAGCAGTAAGTTTAGAGCTTTTGCACATGAGTGGAAAATTATCCTGCGATTCCGTTGCACATACGCCCCAGTCGGGAATGGCATAGCGATGCGTTGACACCGCACGACGAAGCGAATTGCGACCATGAAACTCTGTCCCATCCTCTCTACAGATACAATGTCATACCCTAAAGACAATGTATCACCGTCCACTGCACCCACCAACGGGATCCATCGATACGAAGTTAGAGTGAACGGGGTTGACGCCGTGACAGTGTCCTCATGTCCCAAGCACAGCACTTAGGGTGAGGTGGGCAAAATAATCAGCCCACAGTTGTTCGTGGTGGACTGGATACCCGCCACGTGAAGGATCTGCGCCCATGCCACAGTGTCACCACGTGGTAGAAGACACACATCACAACGATTTCCTAGAGCGGGTTGGAAAGTCTGCTGCATGGCGACGAAGATACGGAGTCGGAGACTTCACCCGAGGCGGGAATGGCAGCATTCGATTCATTAGTTTTGCCAATTTCCCGAAGTTAACTAAAAATTTTCATCAATTCATGTAATACCACTATTTTATTTTATCATTTTATTATTTTATTATTTTTTTTTGGGTGGGAGGGGGGCTGTTCGTTCAGGCGATCGATTTATCTACTACCACAATTTTTTTTAATTTTTTTTATTTTTTCCTTCAGGCGATCGTCTGTCCTTACATCTCCGTACACATCTTTCAAGCGGATAATTTGCCACAAAGTCAAAACATTCGCAATAAAAGTAATAACTTCTCTTGTATCATCATTATTTCATAATAAAGGATCAATTTTAATTGCTGATGCATTCCTATGACAAAATATTTTTAAACAATCGGGAACTTTTTTTCTATCTCGATTGGTTTTGTGTGAACTGCTATTTCTGTTAATTTTGAGATTTTAACAAGCCGATATTTTTCAGGTTGAATAAGTATTTTCACAATTCACTATTTTGTGCAATTTTCTTAGCTTAGAATGAAACAGTAATTCTTAAAAAGCTTTAGTTATCCAATGTATTTTCAATAATTTTAAATATATGAACATAAACAAAAGGAACGTATAAATCATTGTACGTTACCTAAGGTTTATTTCAAACAGTCAAATTTCTTGAAAAAAATAAAAGCCAAGTCACATCAATTAGCGGTGAGCATTATTTCATAGAAAAAAAGAAATATCTAACACGCTTATGATCATTGAAGGAGCGAACCATTGTACACTTTTCAAATATTAATATCATTAGAGAAGAAAAACATTGTATGTTCTATAAAAACAGATTAATATCATTACGCAAATAGAATTTTTGTGACACATATAACAGAAAGCAAAATTAAGAAACGGATAATTCTAGATTTTATATGTATCAACATGACAAGTGTAAAATGTTTGTGACGCAGACAACAGGTAAATTTTGAAAATTTCCACCAAGAATACTAAACTTAATCCTTAAGCAAAATAAAGATTTTTTTCTAAATAGAAATTTAAAGATTTAACATTTATAAATACCGAATAATTGAAACATGTAAACTTCTCTGTAAAATTCTTTGCTACATAAGGTCCATTCTGATGAGTTATAACTTTATTCTGATATTGAATATTAAATATTTCCTATGACTGACCACAGTAATATATGGAAGCCTATATAATACAAAGATCTATTAACTTTTCAATATAAGAATTTAAATACACATTCTAATGTAGAATTTATTTAGAATGAAATTGTAATATCCGCAAATATATTTTCTTAAAAAATTTCTATTGCAGGCTTGTATGAGAAAAGATTGGTGTAGTTTCATTTACACAATTATTGTGAATAAAATGTGAAGGAACAAAACGCTTCAGAATAAAACCGATTGATTTCGACATGGCATTTTTATTAGGAAGCAAATAGTATAAAATAAGTACAGACAGCGCAGATTTTATATAAATCGGGAGTACAGAGGACTCAGTGAGAGAGAAAGATTTTAATAATGATTAGCTCATCTGGCTTCCGAAATATTATATCATGCGAGGAAAATAAGTACATACTATCTGCTGGTATAGATTTATCATATCAGTTTAGCTTTGTTTGGCACAAGATCAGCGGTATGGGGCACTCATTTAGCTATATTAATAATGCTCCGTTTATATATCTCGTTAAACATTATATTACGCTGATCGCCCTATGCTGATGTAGATTTGACTAGAGAATGCAAACATGATGGAACTAACAGGCATAAGCGGCCGAGAGGGCATTTGCAATGTATTCTGAACACAGAGAAAAATCTATTTCATAGAAATATATTTTAACCAAAGATTCCGTTAATATTAATTATCTTGCCATTTGAAGAATGTGTCTGCTGCAAAATAAATAAGAAAATAGAAAGCAAAATTATCACAAAGTAACTGAATGTGTCTAAGCAAAAGTTTTTAATTGTCGAGATGTTACACATTCAAATAGCGATGGGTTCTTTGCGTTGAAAATATTTCTTATGAAAACATTAATTCTTAGTCTTCAATCTTCTATTGACATAATTTCATTTCACATCAATGCTGAAATACTCAGTGTATTCATGGTGAATTATTCACGTCGTTTCTACTTACATCCTCATAATTATTCCTTTTCAGTCCGAATAATGGTAAAATTGTGAAAGAATTTAACTATTAATTACATTTTCTTACATTTCGTAAATATTTGATATTTAGTAGTCGTCACAATCGTATCATATGTTTATTACTAGATTAATTACGAGCGGTTAAAGCGCAAATGAAAATAGATTGATTGGTGTCAAATTTTGAAGCACTAGGCAGTAAAAACATACTACAATGGCAAGAAGGTCCAAAGTGTTTTGAAAATAATATATCTACGCTTATCTATCTATCTATCTATCTATCTATCTATCTATCTATCTATCTATCTATAAATGCCTTTATGTATGTATATATATGTATATAAATATATATATATATATATATATGTGTGTGTGTGTGTGCATATGTGTGTGTGTATATATATGATATATATATTTATATATAAACATCCGTATATACACATATATACATGTGTGTGTAGGTGTGTATGTGCATGCACGCACACATGTTTGTGTATATGAGTTTGTATGTATATATTTATTCCTTTGTGTATAGTTGTTCATGTGCGTGTCTCTGTGTGTATGTGTGTGTGTGTGTCTCTGTGTGTGCAAATGCTTAATTTATACAATGAATTATATCTTTATGTTTGTAAATATTTCATATAAAAAAAAAACAAAGACAAAAATTTAATTCAACAATCTACTTTTATTTTGCATGAATAAAAATTACAAAATATAAAGTGATCATTGTTCGACGTTTTCATCTGTTGTGATTTCTTCTAAGGGACATGGAACATCATTATTTGATTGATCTCCGCTACCGCCTTCCTCTTCGTTACATGTAGGTTGTTCGGTAACCACTGCAGCTTGGCTCACTATGAAACAGAATGAACGAAAAGAGAAATTAAAATGTTCTTTTCACATTGAGATTTTTGAAGATCAGTTTTATTTTGTGAATGATAAAATTATATTTCTCTAAAGTTCAGAAGGAATTAACTTCAGAATTGAGGACGTAACAAAATATAAAGAGCAAAATTATTAATTGCGTTTATCTTTCTGATAATGAATCGGATGACTAAAACAGTAAATAATTATCAATGAATGTTTCAAATCAATTATTCTCCTCGGATTCAATATATTGTATTTGAAAATACACTAAAAGAGATTACTTTTCAATGTTTATAACATGAATGGATATCTGATATAAAATTATATTTTATAATCGAGATATTTTCAGGATTAAAATAATGGAGTTAAATTAATGATCAACAATTGTAGGCGTGTTATATGAAGTAAAACGTATATATTTATTGGGAAACATTGTATTAACAGTATTGGCTTTGGTACATTTAGATATTATGATCAATTGAAATATTGAGAAAATGTAAAATAATTTCTCTTACCTACAAAGGCGGACATGACACAGAGGGCCAATATGAAAATAACTTTTCCGTTCATGGTGATCTACGAAAAGAAAACGAACTTATATTCAAATCGTTCATTAGAAAGAAAGACACTGGCAAATGAGTTTACACTTCACATATATGTAAGTCAATTAGGACTAAACAGCAAATAAAATCAGATTTAGTTGACATAAATGTGATTAGAATTATAAGAAGGAGAAAATAAGTTTGATGAAAATATAAAGACTTACGTTTGGCTTTGGTGAGTGTTAGAAACACGAACTAGATGCTGTAAAGAGACGTCGGCGAATAAAAGTGATTTACTCAGCAACTATCGACGTATTTATAGGGAATGCAACAGTCTGTTGTATAAGACACGTATACAAATAAAAACCTTATAATTGTTTCTATCTATGCGATGAGGATTAATTTATATAAAAGAGAAATATCTAACAGGATTATGATCAATGATGGAATGAACAATCGAAATCTTTTTTGACTAAAGAAAATTCTATTTTCTTTTTACAAAGGATTACTATCATGACGTCATTAGAATTTTTGTGACGCAAAGAAGAGAAAAACGAATTAATAAACTGATAATTGTAAATTTGTCAAATATCAACACAATGAAGAGACTAGAATTAGTGTGTTGAAGATAAAATATCTACAAAAGAGAAGAGAAAATCTAAACTCAATGGATAGCATCAAAGGAGAAATATGATCTTAATAATTTAAAAACAGACTAATTTCTACTTCTCTCAATTTTTATTGACAGCACCTTAAGTCGCCCTTGGCTACATCATAATTTAGCGCTGGTTCTAGTAATCATTTTGTTTATTTTCAGTTTTATTTTAACTTTCTCTTTAACACAGCTAAACAATCTCGTCTACTTTGGTAGGGAAAATTATCAGGTGGGCCCTCTCCGCAGAAGGTATCTGACCCATTGCCATAAAGATCATAGATGTCAGCTGAATGTCACGTAAAATCTATTGAAAATTGAAAAAAGTAGCGAATTTTTTTTGAATTGTAATATAAATGATCGCGAAACGAATCACTGTTGTTCCCTGCTTAGTCTTTCATGTTTTCCTGAGTCAGTTGGCTTTATTTTCCTCTATGTTCTCCTGTATTTTCTAGATGTTTTACTAATTAATTCTAAATGTTTATCTCTACATGTTTAGAAACTAAATTTACATTTACATTTGAACAATAATAATTTGAGACAATCTCTCTCTCTCTCTCTCTCTCTCTCTCTCTCTCTCTCTCTCTCTCTCTCTCTCTCTCTCTCTCTCTCTCTCCTCTCTCTCTCTTATTCATTTTGACGTAAGCTATTTCGGTGAATGATGGCAAACAGGCACTTGCCCAAGTTCAGCACATCGGCAAGAGATTTTCCGGTTGTGGAATGAAAGACGGTACACGGGTGCTGGAATTGGTGGTCGGGGATGGTACGTGGTTAACTACGGTGGAAGCGAGGGTGCATAATTCCAGAAGCCTCCCAATGTCGTTACGCGACGGACACGGTTCTCCTTGTGTGGGAAGCTTGTCAGGCACCTCCCGGTGTGTGCTTGGCTTTGTGTGGCTTGCGGAATATTCAAGAGGAGAGCAAGTTCGGTCACCAACGGGTGGGATGATGAGGTAAGGGACACCCTCCATCAGCGCATGATGTTCGAGACCATGGATTCTCTGCTGCGGCATTGTCCGACTAGAGGGTATTTGTACGTGGACGGCTGAGAGCTGAACGGGTGGGTCAATGCCAGTTCCCTAGCAACCGGAGTAGCTTTGGAGAGGTACGAGACAGTGTTGAAGGTCACTTGTAGGCTGCGACCTGAAGATGACAACCAACATATCAACTTAGCCGAACTGAACATCATATTGAATGACATCAATTCGGCTCTTCAGTCGCCGGGTAACGTACTGCACGAGAGTACAGTGTCAGTGTGCGTGTCCCAATGCGTATCGGACACTTTCACTGGGAAAGCGTGAGTGCGTACAAAGGCACAATTCGAGATGCTCATCAGAAGGCGACCGAGCACACCCAAGGTATTCTTGAAGGAGTATGAGCTGACCGTAGACGTGACGTTGGTTCCGTCGAGTCGAAATATAGCCGACAGACGGACGAGGGTAAAGCAGTCCTGGTTTAACACGATCAAGAAGGACAACGGGCTCGAGCCACTGATCGGAACAGTCCTCGTGGATGAGTTGAATGTGCGCCAAATCTTCTCCATACACAGAAGCAGTGGACATCCGGTAGTGCGGCGCACCACCTTCCATATCAAGAGAGTTTGATCAGCGACAAAAAGCAGGCGTTAAGTGGGCCATACGGACGTGTGAAGAACGCCAGTCCATTAATCCAGCACCAATCCACTGAGAAAAGAAAAGCTGGAGAAGAATAGGAACATGCAGATGAACACGCATTATGGAGCCTTGACGGACTCGCAGCGTTTGGCTTTGCTGAAGTTTGGACACCAATAATCCAGAACAATTGAAAGACGGTACACGGGTGCTGGGATTGGTGGTCGTGTATGGAAGGTGGTTAACTGCTGTAGAAGGGAGGGTGCATGATTCCAGAATTCTCCCAATGTCGTTACGCGACAGACACTGTTCTCATTGTGTGGGAAGCTTGTCAGGCACCTACCGGTGTGTGCTTGGCTTTGTGTGGCTTGCGGAATATTCAAGAGGAGAGCAAGTTCGGTCACCAACGAAAGGGATGATGAGGTAAAGGAAAGCCTCCCTCAGAGCATGATCTTCGATGCCATGGATTCTGTGCTGTGCTTGTTGGTTGCGACCTGAAGATGACACCCAACATATCAACTTAGTCGAACTGAACATTATATTGAAAGGCATCAATTTGGCTCTTCAGTCGCAGGGCAACGTGCTGCAAGTGAGTACAGTGTCAGTATGCATGTACCAATGCGTATCGGACACTCTCACTGGGAAAGTGTGGGTGCGTACAAAGGCACAATTCGAGATGCTCATCAGAAGGCGACTGAGCACACCCAAGGTATTCGTGAAGGAGTATGAACTGACGGTAGACGTGACGTTGGTTCCATGGAGTCGGAATATAGCCGACAGACGGACGAGTGTAAAGCAGCGCTGGTTTAACTCGATCAAGAAGGACAACAGACCCGAGCAACTGATCGGCACCGTCAACGTGGATGAGTTGAACGTGCGCCAAATCATGTCCATCCACAGAAGCAGTGGACATCCGGCAGTGCGGCGCACCACCTTCCATATCAAGAGAGTTTGACCAGTGACTAAAAACGCAGGCGTTAAGTGGGCCATACGGACGTGTGAAGAGCGCCAGTCCATTAACCCAGCACCAATCGACTTGGGAAAGAAAAGCTGGAGGGTAATAGGAACTGGCAGCATTATGGTGCCTTGACGGACTCTCAGCGTTTGGCTTTGCTGACGTTTCGACAGCAAGGACCCAGAACAGTTGAAAGACGGTACGGGTTGTGGAATTGGTGGTCGGGGATGGTACGTGGTTAACTGCGGTGGAAGCGAGGGTGCATGATTCCAGAAGCCTCCCAATGTCGTTACGCGACGGACACGGTTCTCCTTGTGTGGGAAGCTTGTCAGGCACCTCCCGGTGTGTGCTTGGCTTTGTGTGGCTTGCGGAATATTCAAGAGGAGAGCAAGTTCGGTCACCAACGGGTGGGATGATGAAGTAAGGGACACCCTCCATCAGCGCATGATGTTCGAGACCATGGATTCTCTGCTGCGGCATTATCCGGCTAGTGGGGATTCGTACGTGGACGGCTGGGAGTTGAACGGGTTGGTCAATGTCAGTTCCATAGCAACCGGAGTAGCTTTGGAGAGGTACGAGACAGTGTTGAAGGCCGCTTGTTGGCTGCGACCTGAAGATGACAACCAACATATCAACTTAGCCGAACTGAACATCATATTGAAAGGCATCAATTCTGCTCTTCAGTCACAGGATAACGTGCTGCACGTGTGTACAGTGTCAGTGTGCGTGTACCAATGCATATCGGACACTCTCACTGGAAAAGCGTGAGTGCGTACAAAGGCACAATTCGAGATGCTCATCAGAAGGCGACTGAGCACACCCAAGGTTTTCGCGAAGGAGTATGAACTGACTGTAGACGTGACGTTGGTTCCATCGAGTCGGAATATAGCCGACGGACGAGTGTAGAGCAGCGCTGGTTTAACACGATCAAGAAGGACAACGGGCTCGAGCCACTGATCGGCACCGTCCACGTGGATGAGTTGAACGTGCGCCAAATCATGTCCATCCACAGAAGCAGTGGACATCCGGCAGTGCGGCGCACCACTTTCCATATCAAGAGAGTTTTATGAGCGGCTAAAAACGCAGGCGTTAAGTGGGCCATACGGACGTGTGAAAAACGCCAGTCCATTAACCCAGCACCAATCCACTGGGAAAAGAAAAGCTGGAGGGTAATAGGAACTGGCAGGGGAACACGCATTATGGTTCCTTTCATTTCGAAACAGTCACAGACTGTAGCTGCATTTGGAAGCAGTTGGTGAGACATGATTCGGCAAGCGTGATTCCACCGCACGTGCTACTTTCGGACAACGACATAGCCTTCTGCAGCAGTAAGTTTAGAGCTTTTGCACATGAGTGGAAAATTATCCTGCGATTCCGTTGCACATACGCCCCAGTCGGGAATGGCATAGCGATGCGTTGACACCGCACGACGAAGCGAATTGCGACCATGAAACTCTGTCCCATCCTCTCTACAGATACAATGTCATACCCTAAAGACAATGTATCACCGTCCACTGCACCCACCAACGGGATCCATCGATACGAAGTTAGAGTGAACGGGGTTGACGCCGTGACAGTGTCCTCATGTCCCAAGCACAGCACTTAGGGTGAGGTGGGCAAAATAATCAGCCCACAGTTGTTCGTGGTGGACTGGATACCCGCCACGTGAAGGATCTGCGCCCATGCCACAGTGTCACCACGTGGTAGAAGACACACATCACAACGATTTCCTAGAGCGGGTTGGAAAGTCTGCTGCATGGCGACGAAGATACGGAGTCGGAGACTTCACCCGAGGCGGAATGGCAGCATTCGATTCATTAGTTTTGCCAATTTCCCGAAGTTAACTAAAAATTTTCATCAATTCATGTAATACCACTATTTTATTTTATCATTTTATTATTTATTATTTTTTTTTTGGGTGGGAGGGGCTGTTCGTTCAGGCGATCGATTTATCTACTACCACAATTTTTTTTAATTTTTTTTATTTTTTTCCTTCAGGCGATCGTCTGTCCTTACATCTCCGTACACATCTTTCAAGCGGATAATTTGCCACAAAGTCAAAACATTCGCAATAAAAGTAATAACTTCTCTTGTATCATCATTATTTCATAATAAAGGATCAATTTTAATTGCTGATGCATTCCTATGACAAAATATTTTTAAACAATCGGGAACTTTTTTTCTATCTCGATTGGTTTTGTGTGAACTGCTATTTCTGTTAATTTTGAGATTTTAACAAGCCGATATTTTTCAGGTTGAATAAGTATTTTCACAATTCACTATTTTGTGCAATTTTCTTAGCTTAGAATGAAACAGTAATTCTTAAAAAGCTTTAGTTATCCAATGTATTTTCAATAATTTTAAATATATGAACATAAACAAAAGGAACGTATAAATCATTGTACGTTACCTAAGGTTTATTTCAAACAGTCAAATTTCTTGAAAAAAATTTCATCTATATGAAATAATGCTCACCGCTAATTGATGTGACTTGGCTTTATTTTTTTCAAGAAATTTGACTGTTTGAAATAAACCTTAGGTAACGTACAATGATTTATACGTTCCTTTTGTTTATGTTCATATATTTAAAATTATTGAAAATACATTGGATAACTAAAGCTTTTTAAGAATTACTGTTTCATTCTAAGCTAAGAAAATTGCACAAAATAGTGAATTGTGAAAATACTTATTCAACCTGAAAAATATCGGCTTGTTAAAATCTCAAAATTAACAGAAATAGCAGTTCACACAAAACCAATCGAGATAGAAAAAAAGTTCCCGATTGTTTAAAAATATTTTGTCATAGGAATGCATCAGCAATTAAAATTGATCCTTTATTATGAAATAATGATGATACAAGAGAAGTTATTACTTTTATTGCGAATGTTTGACTTTGTGGCAAATTATCCGCTTGAAAGATGTGTACGGAGATGTAAGGACAGACGATCGCCTGAAGGAAAAAAAATAAAAAAAATTAAAAAAAAAATTGTGGTAGTAGATAAATCGATCGCCTGAACGAACAGCCCCCCTCCCACCCAAAAAAAAAATAAATAATAAAATGATAAAATAAAATAGTGGTATTACATGAATTGATGAAAATTTTTAGTTAACTTCGGGAAATTGGCAAAACTAATGAATCGAATGCTGCCATTCCCGCCTCGGGTGAAGTCTCCGACTCCGTATCTTCGTCGCCATGCAGCAGACTTTCCAACCCGCTCTAGAAATCGTTGTGATGTGTGTCTTCTACCACGTGTGACACTGTGGCATGGCGCAGATCCTTCACGTGGCGGGTATCCAGTCCACCACGAACAACTGTGGGCTGATTATTTTGCCCACCTCACCCTAAGTGCTGTGCTTGGGACATGAGGACACTGTCACGGCGTCAACCCCGTTCACTCTAACTTCGTATCGATGGATCCCGTTGGTGGTGCAGTGGACGGTGATACATTGTCTTTAGGGTATGACATTGTATCTGTAGAGAGGATGGACAGAGTTTCATGGTCGCAATTCGCTTCGTCGTGCGTGTCAACGCATCGCTATGCCATTCCGACTGGGGCGTATGTGCAACGGAATCGCAGGATAATTTTCCACTCATGTGCAAAAGCTCTAAACTTACTGCTGCAGAAGGCTATGTCGTTGTCCGAAAGTAGCACGTGCGGTGGAATCACGCTTGCCGAATCATGTCTCACCAACTGCTTCCAAATGCAGCTACAGTCTGTGACTGTTTCGAAATGAAAGGAACCATAATGCGTGTTCCCCTGCCAGTTCCTATTACCCTCCAGCTTTTCTTTTCCCAGTGGATTGGTGCTGGGTTAATGGACTGGCGTTTTTCACACGTCCGTATGGCCCACTTAACGCCTGCGTTTTTAGCCGCTCATAAAACTCTCTTGATATGGAAAGTGGTGCGCCGCACTGCCGGATGTCCACTGCTTCTGTGGATGGACATGATTTGGCGCACGTTCAACTCATCCACGTGGACGGTGCCGATCAGTGGCTCGAGCCCGTTGTCCTTCTTGATAGTGTTAAACCAGCGCTGCTCTACACTCGTCCGTCGGCTATATTCCGACTCGATGGAACCAACGTCACGTCTACAGTCAGTTCATACTCCTTCGCGAAAACCTTGGTGTGCTCAGTCGCCTTCTGATGAGCATCTCGAATTGTGCCTTTGTACGCACTCACGCTTTTCCAGTGAGAGTGTCCGATATGCATTGGTACACGCACACTGACACTGTACACACGTGCAGCACGTTATCCTGTGACTGAAGAGCAGAATTGATGCCTTTCAATATGATGTTCAGTTCGGCTAAGTTG
>JALAJA010001565.1:0-12103 GCA_023376005.1 Doryteuthis pealeii | reverse complement strand
AGACACATGGCTTAATATATCTCATATAGATTATCAGATGTCTAAGATGTATAATAGAAATGTAGAGGTTGCCGCATTGATCTGAAAAATCACGATGATGTTTCAGAAGTGGTACATTGGCATTCATTTAAAATAAGCGCAAAGGACGAGGTTGTCACTTATAGCGTGTTTTAAAAAAATGCAACCGCCTGTTTAAGAAATATATTTTTCTCATTTTTAACTAAAAAAAAAACTATATAACAATTAAGTATATTTTCTTGATTACGACGTTAAAGAAGGTTTATATATGTGAACTTGGCCTTTAGCACAATGGCGCAGCTGGAATTATAACGTCTGTAACACTCCTAAGTCAAATGAAATATATTAAAAAATCAATATTGACGATTTTTGTAAAGGTACAGACGACGAACATGTAATATTAAATTTATCTCTCATATGTTGTAAACATGTGTACGCGAAATAAGTTCACAATGATACCGTGCATTGTTTGAAAGAGAAGCTAACAAACAAAGAATGGTGCTGAATGAGGATAGTGGCTTGATGCAATAATTTCAATGAAATTATGTTTTGGGTTATGTCATTATGAACCCCTGTATTCTGACCGATTTCTTACCTGTCGAAGGAAAATCCTGTAAGATTGCGTTTATGCAAAGGGTTTGCTATTTTCAAATGATTGTTAATCGATCGATACAGACAGAGGAGTATTCTGCTTTACTGGCTTGCTTGAGCATGTTGTGCAATTTGGAATAAATATCGAGATTGCATGAAAGAGAGAAAGAGATCCTACGTGTCGAGTACAGATGGGTATTTAACTGGAAAATATAATAAAAAGATTGCTTAGACTTTTTTTGGATGCTAATACGAGTTTATAAGCAATGTTACGCCTGGTTCATTTAGTTAATTAGAATATAGAGTAGTCACATTATAGCAACTCAGGTTTGTTGGCAATAGAGTTGATTGTTCGAGTGGTTCAGAGAAACGAATGGATATCAGTGATAAATACAGGTTACACTAGAAGAACTTTTAATAGATGACATCACCATCATTATCAAGAGGGTACCTGACGTGAGGTGCCATTCTAACCCGCCAAGAAAACAATATCTTGAGCATTGATGAATTTAAGTCACCAAAATCTGTCACTGCGAAAGAGTATCGTGACTGTTTTATGCATGGTTCAGGGTGGCGGGGAAATATCCCAGGCCGTCCGTAGGCGAGCCAGTAAAACTGAGGCAGATGTGTTCGTTTTTAGTTTGACGGATAGTAACCCGGGCTGATCTGGTAAAATAGATAGTCACCCTACAATACCAGCAGACGGTGTACGTGTATCAGTAGGGTCTCTGCTTCGGGATGATGTTGTGTTGCAAGGTGTAGAATGTGTGTTGACGTTCTGTTCAAACTATGGACAAACATTAGAAATTATTGGTGACCCGGGGATATTGAGTTCCATAGAGCTGTTTAGTTACGTAGTTAACCTTAAGCTCTGTGAAATTTCAGTTGCGAAGAGTGAGGGGAAAACCGACGAGAATCTTCCTCATCCAACGACCAACGCGAAGCTAAACATAGACAACGCGGAGCCTCTCTTTAAGGGTGAAATTGGCCGTTTTTAAGGTACTTTCCTAATCGGTGCAAATACAATTGGCTCATCTTCTGCTCTCGTGACAACAGAAGACAATGAGGCAAAACTTTGTCAATATTCAATATTTTCTATTAAACTGATAATTTCTGTTTGGAATTAAATTCAGGTCTGTTTGTTAGATTAGGGCACTTATTTACGAACTCAGTTAAGTTTGGACAGGCAGAATACGCCTGTGTAAGACGAGGGTAGAAAGTGAAAGACAACTGAAGTATTGGATATGTACAGTATAGTGAAATAGCTTAGTTTGGTTTGATTTGGTTTGTTTAATGGCATTAATCCTGTGGGTTATTTAATGCAAAAACTCGTTAGAGTGTGATAAAAGTTTGGTACTTTACAGGTGTAATTTTGTAAATAGTTTCAATGGATGTATTTTAATCTATTCATAATTCGGTATTTTTTATTTTCTCTCAAGAAGGTAAGAATGTCATCCATGTTAGTATTTTCAAACAGTTTCATATTGTGTTTGGTTGAAATATTTTCTGATTGGAGCAAAAGCTCATATTCTATGAGGAAATGTTGAAACAGTGCAGGGTTTTGACCATGTTTTCGCAACATGGGATGATTCTCTTGTTTGGGTATAAAAGAGTGCGTAAGTCTTGTATGGCTAATGCCATATTTAGCTTCTTTTCGGGATTTTCTTATCCAGCTTTTATTTTCCTAATTTGGGTTTAATTGGTAATAATTTTGTTTGATGTACTACTATTCCAACTTGTTATCATTTGTGCTCGTCAAATATTTGTGTTGTCAATATTTTAGTAAGAAAGGAATTATTTTTTGATATTACATAAATGAGGATTTCTGTCATCGCATACTTCTCAACAATTAGCCTCTTAATAGAATTTCACAAGAATAGGTCCATTTAAATTTAAATTTGATCAGCTTTCCCTTTCCTGAATCTTATAAATGATTAGGATATTTCGCATAAATTGCGTCTGGTATCCTGCTCTAAACGCAACCGGTGCCTGCTGAATGAAGAACCGCGCTACGATTGCGTTCGCTTAGCTGAAGCTGTTCCTGCTGAAAAACACCCACCTACTATTTAATCACTGCTGTTTGAAGGTGTTTTTCCTAAAAGTTATGCAATATGAAAGCGATAATTTACCCCCCCGTCCCCAGTCTTTCTCGACATAAATGTAAATATTTTTAACCTCCTATTTAAATATTTTTAAGGCGGTTTGAAGTGTTTTTTAATCGACAATTACTTTTTTTTGTTTTTTACAGCATTAAACCACAGGTTTTTTTTATCGACAAATAAAAGTAAATATTACCCCCCTTAAATGTCTTTTCGGTATTTTTTCATTTTATTTAATTCAAACACGTCACAGCGAATTTTTATAAATACGACTAGTTTTCGAACATAAAAACAACCAAGTTGCGTAAATCCGTATTTTACAAATAAATTTAACCCCTCAATTAAAAAAAAATCTGGGAATTATCCAATTTTTATTGAAATTTTCAGTGAAATGCATTTTTTATGATAGCAAGTTATCTTATTTCAAAACTTCTGATTTTTTCATGTCACTTACTTTGACCTCTCCTTATTTTTTGGGGGAGCAATTATCGGTGGGGTTATACAAAGTTGAACTAATTACAGTATAAATAAACTAGAAAATAAATTTTGGAGATCTTTGTTTTTCTTTTTTAAATATTTTGATAATCTTTAATTGGCTAATATCTTTATAAAGAAACCAAATATACGTCGATAATTTGTTTGTTTAAAAGGGGAGATTACATTTTTTCTCCAGAATTTTAGATAACGAAATTAAATAAATAGTTATTAATAAATAGTTTTTAGAATCTAAAATATGAAACTTAATATTGCGTTTCATATTTTAAAATGAATTTTATTTTTATTTATTAATTTACCATAAGCAGAAATACCTAATTAAATCAGAAGTTTTGAAATAAAATAACTCGTTTATTAAACTCGCTTTATTAAAATTAATTTGCTTGGTTGGATAGAGAACTTTCCATCACCTCATAAATCTATGTCCCCCCTACATACGTATCATGAATGTGTTATGTGTGGTTACCTCTAAAAATAAAAATTAATATGCATTATCCACATTTTCCATTTGAATTTTTGTATTAATTTTGTTGAAATTATGTGTAATCAGATATAAAAAAACAAACTTTCTTTTTCGGTTTTTTTAAATTTCTCTTTTATTAGCAACTTTAATGTATTTGAATCCATCTCCTGTTCATATAATTTTCATCCATCTTTCATAAGCAATTAAGCAAAATGAAATCAGTTAACAAAAAGTTTCTTTTTTTTTTATGTATGGAATTTTGATTATATCATAAGTTGTTTTCTTCTTAATACTCTTTTCTATTTGAACAATGTTGATCCATTTTTGGCTCACTGCCATTCAACAAAGTATCTATTATGCAATTATCATTGTGTTTGGGATAATATATATATATATATATTATATATATATATTATATTATATATTATATATATTATTGTGTGTGTGTGCGCGCGTGCGTAACAACAAAAAGGACACATCATAGCGAGATTTTTATTAGAATAATACACTTAAAATATTTTAACAGAAATAAAATATTTCTAGTTCAATTAGCAAAAATGATAATTTTGTTCGACGTGTGTTCGCGCTGAAGTAATTTTTAATCATTCAAATTCTGATATAACGGAGATAGTTTTGGATATTCTGATTAGACTCTATTCTCCTCTCCTCCAACAGAAACATCAATATAAACATAGCCATTTCTGTACCAGTAGCGGAAGTGATTCATACATCGTATAGTTGTATATAAATATACTTTGTGAAGTAATTGGCATCTTTATCAATGAAAATACACATTAAATAAGAATGGCTCAATGGAATCAAGAACTAAACATCTGTTTAAAGTCTGTATCCCATTATAAAAGCCTGATAATTATGAAATATATTTTCATTACTTTGCAAGTTTGTCTCTGCAGTTTCAAATAAAAAGCAAGGTCGTTGAAGCCTCACCAAACAAATTGGAAAGTTGATATGAAGGAAAGTAAATATCAACATTGGCATCTTAAAGACTCACGAACGAAGAACTTAACTCTGCTTTGCGGGATTGTATGTTATCATTTCCTTTACGGTCAGACGTTGACATTTAGCTATTCTAAAACTATTAGAGTAAATTTTACTTATCCTCATTCGGATGTCAGAAGAAACTATTCTGAATATCTGCTTTATCCAAATATGTCAGTAAATACACTTTATATCCCGTTTCACTTCTCCTAATAGTTTATTGTATTTCGCTTTAATTCAAATGGCCTTTTTTTTATTCCCAACAATTTACAATTTTCTTTTTAGAGTAGTCTTAATAGTGTCTCGTAATTACTTATTAACATTATATTTATCGTGTATATCATTTAAAATGCCATAGACTTATATGGAAAAATTCGTGTGGTTTTCAATTCCTAGAATTACAATTCTAAATCATTGGGTATTGATTTGTTAGGAAGAATTGTTAAAAAACATAATTCCTAATAAAAAAAAATACAACACCAGAAGAAGGGCAAGTAAATTGGTTTGGGTTATTTCATTTACAATATTTGCATATCCTCATCATCTCATTTTTCAATTTTGCAGTCGGATTTCCTTCTCACACACAATTAATATTCTAGCTCAGACTCAATCATAACTATTAATTTTTTTTCTCATTTCCGGAAATTCTTACCAAATATATTAACTGCTAATGCATGTTAAATTGATCGCTTGTTGTTGTTATTATTTTATTACAAATATACAGAGTAGATTTTTATGATTTTCCAAGGTGGGTTTATGCCATATGATCAGCTGGTTCTAATGAGCTGGTTCGAGACGTTTTTTGCTCTCTCCGTCTTTCGTTTACAGATGTAAAAATACTGACCAAGTAAGAATTCTCTCTTGGTTTGCTGAAATCAATTTCACATAAGTTCAAAAATGAATCTAATGTCTTAAAAAAAAACTTCATTTAAACCAAAAAACATATTTTTCAACAGAATTCCTTCCTTAACATTTAACCTATCATGTCCTCTTAACTCATAGAATATTATACAGTTAAAAGTTCAGATTAAATAACTCTACCAAGTTACTGACTTATTAATCTACTTGCGTAGACAAGTAAATGAAAAGAATAAAAACAAAACAGAAACGAAGTAGTAAAAGGTTCTTTGACGTTTATTAATGTTGTCAGAGCATTGAATGGATAATTTGAAAGAATTAGCGATAAAATGGGACAGTTAAAAGCTAAGAAACAGGATTCAGTGAAAGCCGAATATGTTGCATCAGAAGCCGAGCGTGTAATTTTGTTCGTTTAGGTATGAAACTACGCATAAAAAGTATGTGTATAGAATGAAAGAGAAAACAGAGCCGAGGAGGAATTAAATTGAGCCGGAAAGAATTGTGAGCCAACTTATAGAATGTAACTGTAAATCGGCAAAAAGACAAAAGGCCAAAATAGATCGACTGACAGAAGAAGAAGAAGAAGAAGAAGAAGAAGAAGAAGAAGAGAAGAAGAGAAGAGAAGAAGAAGAAGAAGAAGGGATGGGTGTTACATATGGCACCAACTTCACTGAATTTCGAATTATACGAGACAGGTAATGCTGTGTCATATCACAATGGACAAGGTGTGGCTTTTAGGTGGAGGGTCGCGACGACCACTACTAAGTGGACTTAGAATGTTCATGATATCCAGTTGTACAGACAACGTCAGGTGTGGTTATGTTTGAAATTCTTCTCACTTGGACAGAACTCGTGATCTTAAACTCATTGGGACTTTTGGTTGTCTGTCAGGAATGAAGGCAGTCACCTTTATTTGACCGCATATCCCTTCATTTTACACAGACCCACTCACACGAATAGAAAATGACGTGTGTTATAGCAAAAATCATAAGAAGGTAGTAGAAAGCAGTAAAGTTGCAACTGACAATGTTCATAACGGAATAGTATACTTTTCAATACTGGCAATGTCTTTTTCCCTTTCCTTTCTTGCTGCAACAATATTTGCAGTATTATTGTGTCTTCATACCATTCCTTTGGCAGACAATCTCAGTCAGAAGCGTAAAAGCCGTCCCTTTTATATTTTTATTTAGTTTCTCTTTCTGCCTCTAACTGGTCAACCCTGAGCTAGCAACTATTTATTACACGGTACGGTCACAATATATGTTAACCTATTAAACCAATGCTGTTTGGTTCAATGCGTTCCAGCCTATCTTTACTGGGCTGGAAAATCATCATAGAAGAAGTGGCAGTATATTTTCGGTTAGTTTCTCTGAATGACTAGATATAGATGCTCACACCTTTTCCTTGGAAAATAAGTTATTGCAAGGAAGCGGAATCTTTGTGCCTATATAATAACCGGGTATGAGAACAGTAAATCATTGCATCATACACAATACAGTAAGTTATTCATGTTGAGTTTTGGAAATAATTGTGTAAATCATCTAGTAAGTATTTTTGTTCCCCCAGCATTTTTGTTGATCCATCCAAAATGTACCTTTATATTGATCTATAGTTAAGAGCAAATAATGAAGGATGGTCTTCATATTTTCTGATAAAAAAATTAAAATCATTTTGGACTTTCCAAAAAAGTTTATTCATCTTATTAATTTCACCATTTCAACCAACGGTTCAGTTCAGAAATTGAGTGGCAAAAATATTTAACACATTGAAGAAAAATTATCGTGTTGACTCTAGTTTCCGTGACATTTTAAGTTTTACGGTCTTCTAACACATTGGTTAAAAATGTATAATATATTTTCCTGTTTTCTAGATATCATTGTCTTTTTTATGTTTCGATAGAGAATTTCTTGACTGAATTCTCATTATTTTTGTTATTCTTTCGCGCACCAACATGATCGCCGATCATTTCTGAAGATTTTTTTTCTAATATATTGTTCTTTCTTTGTTGCATTTTTTTTTTACTCGGCAGGATGATAAATATAAATATCGATATATTAGCTCTTTTATAAATTAATTCAATCACTGATTTGTGTCCACCATTTTAATGTACAACTCTTTTTCTTCTCCTCTTCCATTCTCCTACTTCTCTTACAATTTCTTGATTAATTTTGAACGAAATGTCATAATTAAAGGGATCACACACACTCGCGCACAACGCACGCAACGCACGTACGCACACACACACACCACACACACACCACACACACACACAACACACACACACAACACCTCAACTTCAAAGTACCCAAATGAGTTTTCCAAGTTAGGAGCTGTCACTCTGTCTTGTGTTGAGAGCTAAAATTTGAGGAATGAGATACTTTCATATACGCATAGGAAGCACGTGGTGTAATGGTTAAAGTCCTAGGAAATGGACTCGTCCCGAGTTCAAATCCTGGAGTTGGTAATTGCATTTCACTTAGCGCTAATCCCTTGGGAAAGGTATGAATTCTACTCCCTCCAGCTATGGGTAAATAGTAGGGCAGACTGGGCTCTTTACCTTGGTTAGGCAACCGGTCTAGGAGAAGGAAAACTCTTAATTCAAACTGTTAAACTCCGCTTAAGAAATTGACTTTGTGTCACATCCTGCTCTTGCGGAGGGTTGGTAAATATATATACGCATTTATTAAGATCACTAAAAACATATAATTCCCACATTATCATGCAAAAGAAAATATTTACTTATAAAAGAATTAAAACATATTGCAGTACATAATTCATTACATTGTATTTTTAGTATATTTATACAATGCAGTGCTTTGTTCTTATTAAAAATAGCCGAATTTTATAATGGTTTTGGTGTGTTCTGGAACAGATTTATGGCATTTCAGTTTATTTCAATGAGGAAATTAATTGGTACACGAAGAAATTAGAGATAACGAGCGGAAGAATTAATTTGTAAGTCAAGGTTATATATATATATATATATATATATATATATTTATATATATATATATATATATACTAGACAAACGAGACACGTTAGCTCACCATTGAGCCTCTCGGTAGATAATTGTGATTATGTAGGTATTGCCAAAGATCTGTTTGCAAAATAAATTTAACCCCAAGACTGTAAAATCTTTTACCAAAAATCAGGGAATTATCCGATTTAAATGAAATTTCTGGGTTGATTTATCAAAGAATGAATTTTATAATCCATTAGTTATTTTATTTCAAATATTTATGATTTTTTTCAGGTCACTTAAATTTGACCCTATAATTATTTTTTGGGTCGCAAAATTCGGTGGGGTTATATAGAGGTGAAGCTTATTATAGTATAAATAAAAAGAAAAAAGATCGAATGTGTGAATAGAAGAAAAATGTTAAGGTATCGTATCTGGTAGAAAATAAGTACCGAAATCGGAAAACTAGTTTTTTTGAGATTTTTTTTTACTCTGTTGTTTTTGCATTTAATTAGCTTCTAGAATATCAGTGAAAAAATTATACAGCGATATTTCTTCTGTCTAAAGGATGGGGCATAACTTTTCAATCAAATAATCGATTTATTAATTTTAATTCGTTTTTAAAAATGAAGATGAGACAACGTTTTGGCAGTCCCTAGGATTAGGGAAAGAGAGTTTGCAAAGTGAATTAATTAAAAAGAAACGAAAAGAAAAAAATACGGGTGGAGAGTAAAAAAAAACCATTAATATCATTTAAACTACTCATTTTTGTATCTTAAGATTAAGCGAGAGAGATGGCTTGATAAATTCCACTTTCTATTTCAATTCAAATTAGGTCAACGTTTCCTTTCTTAAAAAAATACAAGTAAAATGAGTAGTTAAATTCTCTATCACAATAACTCTCCCATCTCCCTCTTACTCACAAAGAGAGCAGAGAGAGACTAACATGTATAAGGAGGAGGTAATCAAATATACATAGAGAGGGTGAAAGTTATATGCAGAGAGTGAGGAACGGATCAGTTTTTGACTTACGACTATTAGATCCAATTGAAATTGAAGTTTTTCAACATAACTCAATCCTAAAAGCAAGGAATATTTTAGTATGAATTTTGTGTCATTACATTAAACAGAAGAAAAGCTTTACGAAACAAAATGATTCGCTCAGATTTAGTATAATGATAGATAGATAGATATCAGACGATGGATGAACACATTGTGTTCCCGGTTTAACAGCATCCATCATGACTACTAATATTTCTATGTAATAAGTCAACTACGAATGTAGACACCCCAATAATTTATTTTGTAAGTTTCAACTAGAAATCACTTTATTCTTTACATTAGATTATTTCTAATGTATTGGCATATATACATTTTTTCATTGTTTTTGCTGGGTTTCGTTTGCACAAACAGCATATATATATATATATATATATATATATATATATATATATATATATATATATATATATATATATTATATAAACAGAGAGAGGGTAGAAAAGAGAGTTTATGCGTTAAAAATTAGATAACTGGAAGCTGGATATGATCTACTGGGTTTATAAATATAGCTTATTATTAGATTTTAAAATATTCTTCTAGAACGGACAAATGAATTGAATTTTGTCTCACAACAAAATAAATATTATGATGTCACTGATCCTGAAGGTCCCATTTCGAAATACATCCAGTCCCAGTACATCTATGGCAATATGAACTATGACAAATTTCTTAATTTTTTCTTATTAAGCACATAATTATGCAGATGTTTCTATATTGGGTAGTTAAACGTCATGACTTATTTGAAGGAAATTAAAAGAGGTTATGTAGTGATTTACGTATTTTGAAAACATTTGCTCTTGACATTAAACCTAACATGAATGGAGTGCTTTTCAGAGAGTCGACCCAAGTAAATGAGATTGATATGAAAAACATTAAAACCAGAAGAAAAAGGGAACAATCCATCGTGTTACTAAACCAGCGGCTTTCATTTACATCCCTTTTAAGTGGCCACAATAAGATTAACGACAGTCCCTTACGTTATTTAATTAATCCGTAGACAGTAAACTGTCAGAGAAAAGAGAACAAGTATATACTGTACATTTACAGCCACAGTGTAAAGTACATATGAGTGCTGAACAGATTCATTCAGTAAGGCCTAAAAGGAAACGATATCAACTTTTGGCCGGATGTACAAATATGGCAACAGTAACGACCTGATTTCAGAATACTTCTTTCTATACATTGAAAGAATGAGTAAACTAAAAAGCAGCACGGAAATGCCCACAAAAAAAGTATTGTTAAGCTTGGATAACTTTGTTAGAAGTGTTCCTGCTTAATTCATTATTGAATCTTTACAGATCGCTTAACAGGTGTCCACTGTTATTGCCTGTCACCACTAACAAAAAAGAACTGTTCAAATAAATAAAAGTATAAATCTATTCATGACAGGATTTTATATATGAAACAGCAATTTTGTTTAACAACAATGCTTTTGGCTAATTATCCCTCAAATAATTTAATACTGAAAAATAACTGACCACTTGATCAATAGCTATATATTTAATAAATCATAGAATGGAAAATATTACGAGATAAAACTTGAACATTAAAGTCAATTACATTTCTTAATATATTTAATTCTTTCAAATTTTATTCATTTGTTTTTGTTTTATTTTCGTTTTATTTTCCAATCATCATTATTATTAACTTTGATTAATATTCTATTTCATTTTATTAATTTCATTTAATACATGTTGATATTTTTTTTTATCAGAGTTGTTATTTCTCGACAGCAAAAGTAAGAAACAAGATAAAGTTTTTTGGTGAGACTCAAATTTACGTCTCTTTTGTTTCGGTTACCAGTTGCTTATCATCTAATTTTAGAGAAGTTGGTATACTCCTGGTTTTAAAGTAACGAACATTAAAAGAGTAAAGAAAATATTAATTAAATCACTAAGAATAATAATGATTGTTATTAATTACGAATATTTCTAAAGGATTAAATATCTATTAGGTATGACTTATCTAATAGTTACAACTTGAAGTCAGAGGAATCGATGTTGAAATCCTTTCAACCTAATTGCTATATTACATGTCATAGACAAAATAATGTTGAGAGAACGTAGACAGGAGAGAAATGTACTAAAGTTAAACGAATGGTTACACGTTGTTATGTATATTTCTATAACAGCAACAAAAACATAAAGGAAGAAAAAGGTTATAAAAATGGTGAATTGACGGCTTGCTAATTTATATAGAGCTCTGAAGTCTGGGCAATTCTCTTTAAACCATGAATTACAAAATGTTCTCGTCAATAAATTCTTGGAGAATATATGTATTTTTTCCCGAGAGTTTAGTGAAAAGAACTGTGAGATTTGCGAATGATTCATTTTCTTTCTTTTTTATTTAACATACATTTTTGAGTCGAAAATGTATAACAACAAAGAAAATTACTGTTGAATGTATGCATACATACTTTTAGTTTCGTCTTCATATTCTCTCGTTATAGAGAGAATTTAAATATTAGATAAATAACTTGTACTGATGAGACATATTCACAAACAAGATTCATTTATTATCTTGAATATAATTACATAATCTTTAGCGGTGCAAAAATC
>JALAJA010001564.1:0-18570 GCA_023376005.1 Doryteuthis pealeii | reverse complement strand
TATTAATTTCAAATATTGTCTAGTCAAAGACTTGTAGAGTGAGTGCCTTGTAAACCCTAATAAAACACTTCTATAGGATCACATAAGGCCTATCCTCCCCACTTCTTTATATTCTATCAGCTCATGGAATCTTAATAAATATTAAATCATGCTTAATCTTGGATTACATTTCCTAATTTGTTCAAAGAACAAAGCAAACAATTAATTTACCAATAATATAATGGCTGAAGTAGCTGTCTCCAAGTCAATGGTCATGATTGTAAGCCAATAATCCCTTCTGTTATATCTAAACAATTTCAATTTCATAATTTCTGTTGTCAATTAAAAATGTACACTGAATGTTAACATAAAAAGATAAATCCCCATAAGAGAAAAGTGATTAATCATATTATCATAAAAAGTAATCAAAACACATCTAAAAAAAGATGGGATGCACAATCAGTAATGGTTTCCTGAATCATAAAGGTATTTAAAACCCCTTCACCCATGTGACCCAGCTAAGGTTAATCATTTCCCAATAGTGAGAACTCAAAGCCACCTAGTAATTATTTTGAAGACTGTGTTGGTTCTTATTGGCCCAAAGTTTTTAGCAGTTCCTATTATGCTAAATCTAGCCAACACTTTGATAGATGGGGTGGTTTTACATCTCTGACAGACCATTCTATTGGATTCACATAAAGCCTGCCATCTCTCCAGTTCTATTTAGTGCCACCAACTCCTGGCACTAGACAAGCTTCTTCTCATGAGCTTTCCAAAGATGATCCTCTAAGTGCATGGATTAATTTGCACATGATCACCTGCTTGCTTTATCATTTCTGTGATGATTGTTTGTATGATGTGATCTGAGTATTTCAACTATACCCAAGATTTACCTTAGTTTCCAGTCTGGAGTTTAAAATAGTCTAAAATAGAAAATGAGTCTTTTAAAGGAATAAACTCTAAAGATTTATAAATATGCAATTTATTTTTTTGTCTGGAGTGTTATAATGCTATATAATTTATTTTACATCTCCAGCTTGAAGACATTACCTACAACCTTATTGTATGTTTTGTGTTGTTTTTTTTTTTTTTTTGTATGAATAGTTATTTAGTCAAACAAATAATTCAAGTTTTTTTTTCTTTGAAGCTTGAAATTTTCAATTCTTTACAATTAATTGGTGTTACAAGAACATGGCTTCCCTGCTGATATTGTTTATTATTAGAGTTCCTTCTTGATAGAACTTTTTTCAATGTGGAAGATTTCTTAAACCATTTTGATCATCTATAGAGTAAAGTTAAACTCTTCCCAGTATTGATATAAATACGAGCAAGTTTAAACACAAAAGACTTATGCTACTCATAATTTATTTAGAAATTTGAATAAAATCGAAGTATAAAACCACTGGTTTCTTAGCAAGTGCAAAATTGGTAAGTCTTAATAAAGACAATAAAAAGAGATAAGAACAATGTTACTGTGTTTTCTCATTGGGAAAAGAGAGAAAGAAAAGATAATGAATGATAAACAAGCAAGAGTAGACATTTTATAAGAAACTCTGCTGTACCGAAGTCACAATTCTAAGATGACTTAGTATTTCAGGGTATTAAGACAAATATGTAGTTATAACAGTGATATAGCCATGTGGGTTAATTTCATACCCTCCTGGTCATGGCACTCATGTGATGTATTTTGAAAATGACATAGGTCAATGACATAAGTTGCAGACTGATCATTTCCTCTTTTCAGAAGTAGTAGGTGTTCAGGGTTTGTGGGCTGTTATCACCTTCCTCCTTTCTTTGTGTGAGTAGACTGCAGAGGGCTTGTTTGGGTTAGGTGTTAAGACTTGCAAAGCAAAACTGAAGCCTCATTTTAAACCAAACTGGCCTTGCTGGATAACATACAATTTAGCATGTTTAATATTAGCCACACAAATGCCAAAAATTTCTCTTCACTGTTAGCTTTATTGTTTGAAGACTCTGCTGCTGTGTGTGTGTGTGTGTTGAGAGAGAGAGAGAGAGAGAGAGGAGACGAGACGAGAGAGAGAGAGAGAGAGAGAGAGAGAGAGAATTTAAAAAACCTCAATTCAAATCTTCTCCAATAGTAATGTTTTACTTCTTCTTCAGTTAAATTCTTTTGTCTTGGGCTAATTTCTCCAGACCAAAAGTCTGTCCTGACTATTTGATGTCATAAGCTCTTCTTTTCTTCTGGTTGACTACTCTTTCATGTCTTCTTTGATCAACTATATCTTCTATCATCTAACATATCTGTATTTCTCTGAGTACTCCCCTCTGATGGTTACAACCTATCTGCCCTCTTCCTAAAAAACAAGGTCTTATTTATCCACCCTTGTTAAAACAAGTTTTCTTCTAGAATCTTCCTGTGGACAGTTTTATTTTTTTTATTATTAATTATCCCTAATTCTACAAAGTGCTTCTTCTTACCTTTTCCTCCTGTGTCAGAAAGTGCTAAGTTATCAAGTTGAGCTGCTTATTAGCCAAATTTCAAAATCCTCACCTCCTCATGGTCAACCAGTACTCTCTTTAAAACAACACTTCCAGGGCAATAAAACACAAACACCAGTGCTCATTGTTACATTCCTTCTTCTTATAAACTAAATTAGATGTTAGGATAATTTTAAAATCAAAAGAAAAAAGCCACACCATTCCCCTATTTAGGTGGCTCTTTTTCACTTTATCTCAAGTTTATCACAATTAGATATTATATACTGTTATATTATTCTGCTCTTGTTGATATTACTCCTCCTCTCACAACCTGTTATCAAGAGCAGCATATTTGTCTCACCTAACAAATCCAAATTGAAATTAACCTTTCGGGTGAGTTAATACACTGGCATTTAAAGTGTATTAAAAACGATATGGAGCATTTCCATTGACAATAATCTTTTCTATTAACTTGAATCAGAACTTTACAAACAATTGTCTGTTATGATTATCTACATGGAATGGATAGTAGTGTGGAATGGATATGTTGTGTGAAATGGATTATGGTCCAGTAATCATTTTTGTACATGGATTTAGATCATTGTGAATCTACAACTGCTTTGATAGGAATTGTAACAGCTTGAAGATTTTAAAAATGGATTAGCAATCTGTTGTTCACAACTGAAAAATATGGAATTATGTTGTAAATCATAACACAAAGCATTTTGTGTTAGATTAACAACTGAATTTACATTACCTGTGATAAGATCAGATTTTCATGCCAGATATATAAGTCACATTATGTTTTCGTATATAAGTAGATTGTTTATATTATGTCCAGAAAAACATGTATTAAATATGGCGTTGGAGAGGTAAAGAATCTGAAGCTGCTAAATCCATTAAACTGAAAATGAAATAATTAATACTGACATTTGCACAACAGTCAAATGTTGTTATGATCCAGTAAGATTAGAACATGTAGTGCTATGAACATGCACATTTTACAGTGACAATAAATTGATTAGTCAGCCTCTTTAATCCCATACTAACAGACTTCTTCCTTAAGATAAAAGTTTTCCCAGTGAACAGTTTTTCACAAAGAGGAGACCAAATTGTTCCAGTTGATAAATAGTCAAAGTCGTATGGCTGCTAATTTGATTCCATTTTGCTCTTAAGGAATAAAAGGGCCAAATTTACCATCTTACAAGCTACTCTACATAACAATACACACAAGGAAAGGGTTTACAAATGAGGCATTATATATACAAGTCTTGAATTTTGCATGACAATAAGAAAATATAATGCACTTCAAGAGACTGTCCGCAAAAAGGTCTGGCTTCTGAGCCAAAGTATCAATTACACCACAGGTAGAGGAAGAAAAAAATAGGCAAAATAGAAAAACTCTTTTTCACAGAATGTATATCACTTGGATGAAATTAAAGAAAATCTAATCTCTCTTCATGATTCTTTCAACTTTTCTCTCTCTCAGTTCAAAAAATAGCAAAAAAAGGTATCAATAGAACGTGTATGATACTCTGAAGTTATCAAAAATAATGACAAAAGCTTTCAAGTCTGTTTGGCATTCAAAAATCTCAGAACCATTGGCATACAAATAATTAAAATTGCCAAAAGAATTGTTTCTGTTTTCAAAAAAAGAAAAAGAAAAAAGAACATTCTAAAATATTTATCTATCTATTGTACAACACACACACACACACACACTAATATATATATTATATATATATATATATATAATATATATATATAATATATATATATACATACACATATATAGATAACATGTACATAGATACATAGATATTCTATATAGAGTCCTTGTTTTTGGAAATACAGTAAATAAATCTATTCATCAATTATATATCAGACAGACCCGAATCTCCTGTGTATATATATATATTATATATATATATATATATATATATATTATCATTACATACAAACACACACACACACACACATTATATATATTATATATATATTATATATATAATTAAGTATATATATTACACAGGGAATTCAGGGTCTGTCCGATATATAATTGATGAATAGATTTATTCTGTTTTCCAAACAAGGACATTTAAAACTATAGAATATTCTATGTATCTAATGTACATGTATCTATATATGTGTATGTATATACTATATATATAATATATATATATATATATATTATATATTAATATATATATGTGGTGTGTGTGTGTGTTACAATAGTAGATAAATATTTTAGAATGTTCTTTTTCTTTTCTTTTTTTGAAAAACAGGAACAATCTTTTTGGCAATTTTAATTATTGATTGCAATGTCGAATTTATAATGCCAAAACAGACTTGAAGCTTTTGTCATATTTTTGATAACTTCAGAGTCATACACAGGTTCTTGTTTGATATCCTTTTTTTGCTATTTTATGAACTAGAGAGAGAGAAAGTATAAGAATCAGAAAGAGAATTAAGATTCTTTAATTTCATCCAAGTTGGATATACATTCTGTTGAAAGACTTATTTTGCTATTTTTCTTCCTCTACTTGGTGTAATGATACTTTTGGCTCAGAAGCCGACTTTTGCGCACAGTTCTCTTGAAGTGCATTATATTTTCTTATTGTCATGCAAATTCCAGACTGTATATTAATGCCGCATTTGTAAACCCTTTTCCTTGTGTGTATTGTTATGTAGAGTAGCTTGTAAGATGGGTTAAATTGGCCCTTTTTATTCTTTAGAGCAAAATGGAATCCAATTTACAGACCATTACAGACTTTGATATTATCAACTTGGAAAACAATTTTGTCTTCCTCTTTGCTGAAAAACTGTTCACTGGGAAAACTTTATCTTAAGGAAGAAAGTCTTGTTAGATGGATTAAAGAGGCTGACTAACAATTATTGGTCACTTGTAAATGGTGCATGTTCATAGCACTACATGTCTAATCTACGGATCATTAACAACATTGGACTGTTGTGCAAAATGTCAGTATTAATTATTTTCATTTTCAGTTAATGGATTTAGCAGCTTCAGATTCTTTACCTCTCCAGCCCATTATTTAATACATGTTTTTCTGGACCATAATATAACAATCTACTTAATACGAAACATAATGTGACTTATATATTCTGGCATGAAATCTGATCTTATCACAAGTAATGGTAAAATTCAGTTGTAATTCTCAACACAAAATGCTTTGTTGATGATTACAACATAATCCATATTTTTCAGTTTGTGACAACCAGATTGCTAATCCATTTTAAAAATCTTCAAAGCTGTTACAATTCCCTATCAAAGCAGTGATAGATTCACATGATCTAAATCCATGTTACCACAAAAATGATACTGGACCCCCATAATCCATTTCACACCACATATCATTCCACACTTATATCCATTTCCATGTAGATAATCAATAAACAGACAATGTTTGTAAATTCTGATTCAAGTTAAAGAAAGATTATTGTCAATTGGAAATGCTCCATATCGTTTTTTTAATACACTTTACAATGCCAGTGTATTAACTCACCCGAAAGGTTAATTTCATTTGGATTTGTAGGTTGAGGACAAAATATGCTGCTCTTGATAACCAGTTTGTTTGACGAGGAGGAGTAATATTCACAAGAGCAAGAATAAGTATTAACAGTAATATAATTATCTAAATTGTGGATAAACTTGATATAAAGTGAAAAAGAGCCACCTAAGATAGGGGAATGGTGTGCTTATTTTTTCTTTGATTTAAAATTATCCTACATCTAATTTAAAGTTTTATAAGGAAGGAAGGAATGTAACAACGATGAGCACTGCCAGTTGTTTGTGTTTTATTGCCCTGGAAGTGTTGTTTAAGAGAGTACTGGTTGACATGAGGAGGTAGATTTTTGAAATTTGGCTAATAAGCAGCTCAAACTTGATAACTTAGCACTTTCTGACACAGGAGGAAAGGTAAGAAGAAGCACTTGTAGAATTAGGGATAATTTAATAATAAAAAAAAATAAAAAACTGTCCACAGGAAGATTTCTTAGAAGAAACTTGTTTTACAAGGGTGGATAAATAAGACCTTGTTTTAGGAAGAGGTTCAGATAGGTTGTAACCATCAGAGGGGAAAGTACTCAGGAGAAATACAGATATGTTTAGATGATAGGAGAAGATATAGTTGATCAAAGAAGACATGAGAGTAGCAGACCAAAAGAAAAGAAGAGCTTTGACATCAAATAGTCAGGACAGACTTTGGTCTGGCAGAAATTAGCCACAACAAAAGAATTTAACGAAGAAGAAGTACATTACTTATTGGAAAGATGAATTGAGGGTATTTTAAATTCTTCTCTCTCTCTCTCTCTCTCCTCTCTTCTCTCTCCTCTCTCTCTCTCTCTCTCTCTCTCACACACACACAACACACAGCAGAGTCTTCAAACAAAATTAAAGCCTAACAGTGAAGAGAAATTTTTGGCATTGTGTTGGCATAAATATTAACATGCTAAATTGATATGTTAAATCCAGCAAGGAGCCAGTTTGGATTTAAATGAGGCTTCAGTTTTGCTTTGGCAAGTCTAACACCCTTAACCCAAAACAGCCCTTCTGCAGTCCTACTCACACCAAAGAAGGAGGGAAGGTTAAACCAGCCCCCACAAACCTGACACTACTAACTTCTGAAAAGAGGAAATGACAGTCTGCAAACTTAATTTGTCATTGACCTATGTCATCTTCAAAAAACATCAATGAAGTGCCATGACCAGGAGTGTATTGATCAACCCACATGGCCTTATATCACTGTATACACATATTTGTCTTAATACCCTGAATACAAGTCATTTAGAATTGGACTTCGGTACAAGCAGAGTTTCTTAATAAAAGTCTACCTCTTGCTGTTTAATCAATTCATGATTTTCTTTCTCTCTTTTCCCATGAGAAAACACAAGTAAAACATTGTTCTTTATTCTTTTTATTGTCTTTATTAAGACTTTTACCATATTTGCACTTGCTAAGAAACCAGTGTTTTATACTCAGATTTATTTCAAATTCTAAATAAATTATGTAGTAGGCATAAAGTCTTTTGTGTTAAACTGCTCTGTATTTTATTTATCAATACTTGGGGAAGAGTTAACTTTACTCTATTAGATGATCAAATGGTTTAGAAATTCTTCCATTGAAAAAAAGTTCTTATCAAGAAGGAACTCTAATAATAAACAATAATCAGCAGGAAAGCCATGTTCTTGTTAAAACACAATTAATTGTACAAGAATTGAAACTTTTCAAGCTTCAAAGAAAATAAAAAACATTGAATTATTTTGTTTGACTAAAATAACTATTCATCACAAAAAAAAAAAAAAAAAAACAACACAAAAACATTACTAATAAGGTTTGTAGGTAATCTTTCAAGCTGGAGATGACAAATAATTATATAGCATTATAACACTCCAGACAAAAAAATAAAATTGCATATTTATTTAAATCTTTAGAGTTATTTCCTTTAAAGACTCATTTCTATTTTTAGACTATTAAACTCCAGACTGGAAACTAAAGGGTAATTTGGGTATATTGAAATACTCAGATCACATCATTACAAACACTCATCACAGAAATGATATAAGCAAGCAGGGTGATCATGTGCAAATTTAACCAGCACTTAGAGGAATCATCTTTGAAAGCTCATGAGAAGAAGCTTGATCTTAGTTGCCAGGAGTTGGTGGGCACTAAATAAGAACTGAGGAGATGGCAGGCTTTATGCTGATCCAATAGAAAATGGTCAGTCGGATACTGTACAGCCAAACCCCTCTCAATCTACAAAGTGGTGCGCATTCAAATCTTTAGCATAATCAGGACACTCGTAGGCAACATACTCCACTTCTCGGTGGCACATAAACTGAACATCCACCAAATCCCGACTCTTCAAAAATAACTTACTAGGTGGCTTTGATCTCACTTCACTATTGGGTGCAACATCGCCATAACCTTAGCATGTCCCGTCGGGGTCAACTGAGAAGGATGCAGGCTAGAGTCCTATATTAGAATTACCCCTTTATCGAATCCGCTTCAGGATACTAATTTAACTGATTGTGCATCCCATCTTTAGATGTGTTTTTGATTACTTTGTATGATATAAGATTAATCACTTTTCCTCTTATGGCGGATTTATCTTTTATGCTCCACATGCCGTAAACATTCGTCGAGTCCGCATTTACTTAATTGATCCAACGAGAAAAATTCAATTAGAAAACTTGAGTAACTGCTAGATATAAACAGAATGGATTACAACATTTGCGCAGCTCTATGAATACAATATCTAATTCGCTGACTTGACAACGCAACATCTTGCATCCTTTAGCGGAAGCACTAGACTACCATTCACCGCCTCTAGCAATCAATCTTAACTTATGGAGAATCTAATTGCGTCTCTGCTTCCTAGATTCTCATCATTGAGACCACATTTTAATTCTTAAGAGAATCAGTGTCCATACAAAGCAGAATTAAGCAGCCACCCGACATAACCAATCAATTGAGTACGCATCCTTAACATATATAAGATACTAATGACCTCACATTCAGTCACGTTTCGATACACTGACTAGTATATCAAATTATCACCTTAACGACACAGCGTGGAAGGAGGCATAGGCTTATGTGATCCTCAATATATAGAAGTGTTTATTAATTAGTCGGGCGCGAACATCTAATCTGAACGCGAAACGGCCAGCTCATCCACACACATGATAGATAGTCTCGTTGACGGCGCTCAAGACAATCAATGATCAATTATCAATCAAGCAGATAATACAGCAACCTGCTGCCAGAATAGCTGGACAACGACAATAACAAAATCTCAATTTTCATCTATATATGTCAAATAAGCACTTTAAAAACTCCTATATTCCACAACACATAGTATTGCACATTTATCTGCATCATAACATTCTCAGTGACTACTCTATGGAATACTGATGAACATATCTTTCTAATATGTATCAGATAGTACTCACCCATAATATCTTCTTCCATGTTGCTTTCACTCGCTTTCTAAGATCACTTCCCTCGATAAAACTATATTTTCCCTGGAGATTTTAAGCTTCTCTCCAAATAATTTCCTTCCATCATACCGATCCTCAACAAATTCAACACCATATTTTGTAATTTAATTACACCTCTATCTAGTCTAATCCAAATTTGACATCCCCTTGCCTTTAGTTTACACAAAGAAGAAAACACCTACTCACTCAAACAACTCTGTTGGATATTACTTTTCTCTAATGCTTTCTCATAATTTGTAGTCTCTTAGCCAATCAGTACAAAAACTATGATATTGAAACTAATTTAACCATTGGGAATTTCAAGTCACTGTCAGCATAAAATCATGACTGGAGTGAAGTCAAAGCTGTTGAAGTGATCAACAACATCCAGACCTAAGTCCCAAGTGAAATTTAGGCGGAACGCAAGCTGAGACTCAGTGGTATATCATGGCAACTAGGAACATTCCATATTTGCATATGGTGATATCATCCCTGATCCTTGATTTTGCTTGCCATAAATTAGTGGGGGCTATGTGCTTATATAACCACCATTCTGTACTATGCTGTGACAGCAATGCAGGAACTGAGTTACAGCTTGCTTGCTTGCACCTATGTCTGAACAATTCGGACCAGTAATTTAGGCTTCTACAAATGATAGAAATTTGTGTAAGTGATAACAGACACACACAAATAATATATTGGTATATATATATATATATATATATATATACAAAATGGCTGAATATTCTGAAGTGATGTTGAATTAATTTTCCCCATCGATACATCGATTATTGTCAATCTTTCAATAAATATTGGCAGTTTTATATTTTTTACTCTAATCATTACTCATGTATTTTCTGTTGAATAACACATTTTTTGTGCCTTGAATTTACTTGTCAGTATCTCAGAAATAAAACTTTCTTAAAAAAAGAATTTTTGTTTTTCTCCATTAATACAAATTAATGTTTACAAATTACAAATGTAATTCCAGGTTAATTCTTGATATCAAATTCAAAGCTCAAAATAAAGGTGTATTACCTATATATTCATTTATATGTCAAATCTTGAAAACTTGAAAAGTATTTCATGCCAGTTATTACCAAACTCTGCTTCATTGGAAATCTGTAACCAAAATTAAGGTTGAGATGACTAAGTAAATAAAGCAAATAAAACCAAATAGAAAATTAAATTGCAACATACCTATAATAAGAAATAAAATAAAATTAATATATGTATAAGGAGGGTATTTATTTTTTTGTCTGCTCCAAAATCTGTACCATAGACGCTATACCAAAATGATGTATGTTACATAATGCCTTGCAATGGGTACTGACTTAAATTAAATATGTGTGATATTCATTTTCAGCTTGACTTAGGACCCACAAGCAACGTATCACAACAGTTACAGGTTGTAATGACAGATGTCAGGGTTTTTCCTTCCTCCTTGTAGCCACAGTTGGGTTAAATGCTGAGTTTGCAGACTTCTATATTCAGAATGTACAGGATGTTATGGTAAGGGTGTGGAAACTCTCAAAGCACACTCGAGTTTGTTGTGAGCTTCTTTTACCTTCTGAAAAGCAAACCAGTTCTCTCTGGATAACTGAATTGTGGTTTATCACACCAATATTTAGTTGACACAAACATCCGGAATTTCTTTTCCCTGTTGACTTTATTTTGTTGGTGGAATCTTGAAAATAAGAGAGAAATCATCTAAAAATGCCCATTGATTTTATCTTTTCATAGTAGCAAACTAAATTATTCTTTTGTCTTCTGGCTAACTGCAGTCAGTTCTAAATTGTCTCAGTCTTTGTCATTGACTATCCCTGTCCAGGGCCTGTTTATCTCTGCAAAATTCTAGAATCTTATAGTATCTATAGTGGACGGTTCTAATGATGACTGGTTCTAATTTATCTATTCTTAATTATCTCTATTCTATAAAGTGTTCATATCTCTCTCTCTTCCAGTGTCAGCAAATGCTCAGGTTACTAGCCTGCTAGAATCTTCCAGTAAGATCCTCATCCAGGTCACTAGCCTTTAAGGGTCAACCAGTACTCTTTCACTGGCATCACCCAGTCTGGAAATAGATCTATCCTGTTTCGTAGTCTACATAGTTTTTGGTGGGTACAGAATTTAATGCTATAAATTTTGGTAAATGGTTGTTTGGTTAGTTTTAACGTATGTCAACCGTTTTGTGTTATTTAATGACAAAGTCAGTCATTTTTTTTACGGAATTATACTAATGTAACTAATGATAATAATAATCATTTGTAAACAATTATAGCTTGAAGTAACAATTCCTAATACAAATAATTAGTACACAGTCTTACCTCTTCAAAGGATGCTGTCATATGCATATTCTTGGTCCTCTTAACAGGGTGCAGAGAGTTTGGTTATAAATAATGCTAATAATATCCATTATAATGCTCTATGAAACACAAAATTCAGGTATCGTTGGTTTAGAAGTAAATTAACTTTATCAAAAAGTTGTTAGGATGTACATATTTCTGTATTACTGTACATTGGAATTATGGTTTAAATATAAAGATAAGAATACCTTATGCTGTTAATACTGTCTGTAAAGTTAAGTATTGCTTGATCAACATTGTTGGATAGATATGACACTATGCAAATAATAACAATATCATTAATTATAAGTAGGCCAGACAACTATTAGGGCGCACCTGTATGAAAAAACACTTTATTAAAACTTTAAGAATCTAGAGGCAAAAAAGACTAGTTCGTCAACACATAACTAAATATATTGGTTCCACCTGTCTAGTAACTTCTACATTCCCAAGTACTATCTCTTACTATGTCTATGGTTTGTTGAGAGAGACCAAAAAAAGCCTAGATGCAAAGACGAATATACTAAGGTAAGAGTTGTTTTGTTTTGTTTTACGGAACATCATCAACCTCAGTGGACTTTAATCGCTAATAAAGTGTTGACAATAAATCAATTCTTCTACATGCGATAAACCAATTTTTTTATAAATACCTTCTCTATTTAACCCATAGATGGAACACCTAACACCTGGTATCTACCACTCACGGGTCAGAAGTGAGACGCACAAGCGGACGCACATACGCTGAATAGAAGGGGGTGCTCCACATTCTCCCAACCTCCAAACTGAACCTCACATCAGAACAGTAGAGTTTCAACGTCATCGCCAGGACATGTAGACCCACAGCCACTTGCCTATCTAGCACCCATATGATAAAAATGGGGTGGGCTTGCCATAAGGCAATTCAAGGGATGGGCAAAATCAATTATAGGTCTAGACATCTGCACGTGACAGCCGTATTAAGACTCAGAACGGGTAGGCCTCTCCGACCGTCTAGCCCACATAGATAGGGCCAAAGTGGAGTATTGCAATGTCATCTACAACTGACTCATCCACCTGGCGCTCTATCTACTTAAGCATCACGGGTCGCCACCAAGCCAACAGTGGCCCCATTGGGGAGTGCATTACCCCTCTGCAGGGTGCAGTCGGTCATTCAACGCCCCAGTGACAGGGCGACTTCCATTAAAAGAACGGATACATGTATTTATATAGAAGATTTTGCCACCTGAACCTCAGCTTCAAACAGCCAAACAATTCAAAATCTTTTAAAGTCATGTAACGGACTAATACTAGAAATGAAATCAAACACTACAGCATAATAATCATGGAACCATATAACAATAAGTAATTAAATGCAATCGACATATACAGATTTGTCTTCACCCATTATATATAGATAGTCTATAAGATAGTATGATCAAAATAGAACTTAATAAAAGCTCATCAGCTACTACGTCTTTAAGGCGTTAATATATTCATACAGAAACAAATAAAAGAACAAATTTCTTGTAGCCTAGCTCCACACCAGTTCACGCCAACCTATGAAGCTGATCCAACTACCATGACTTTGTGAGGTATTACAAAGTTAGCTTCAGCAATTTAGCACTAGAATCGGCAGAGTACTGAAAAAAAACCTTTCCACGAGAATCAAACTCACCTAATATGATCTGTTAGCCTAGCTGTAACCATTACTCCATGTGGGATGCCCAAATAAAGTCTCTTTGTATAATATTGAATATTCATAGATTGAAGGCAATTATCTGATTAACTAGTATAGGCATATAAAAGATCTTATTGGGTTATTACCATGATTAGCACATAAGCTCTTATCTTAGATCCGAGAATGTAAGTACCTGTATCATCTAGATAATCTCCAGTTACTTTTAAAAACTATATGATATAACATATACAAATGTACAACAAAACTTAACAAATGAATCCCAAAATCAAAACAAACAATAATAAAAGCAACAGTGAGTTCCACAATTGCGACTTGACAGATGAACTACAGCGACATTACACGCGGTGCACCATCTCATCGTAGCAAAAGATATAGAATAGTCAAAGGACAAGAAAGTTTCAGGATTTTATTACATGCCAACCAATACTTTCCCAATAAAATGTTATATTATTCAACTGATGGGTCATAAAATTACAGAAATTATATTACTATATTACTAAAAAAAAAAAAAAACGCCTTCACAGTCGTGTGGAAAAATTAATCTTTGAAATATAAATTGCCTGAGGGGGCTTAAGAACAACTTCAAAATAAAATATACCAAATAAAACGTTTATTGAATTCTTCTTTAAATACTTACTTATTACAAAAAACCAAAATATCATATTTCACTCCGACTCCTACTGCAGATATTTGTTTTTGTGTTTACGACTGTCAACACATGATACGAGACCCTCCAACACACCATATCTAAAGAAAGTTCTCACATATCTACACCTGTAACACTACAGACACGACTTTCCAATCAGCTTAAAACGAAAACGTTTTAAACAGTGCTACTGCAACAAGTCAACAACAAATTATACCACTTGTTCAGAATATCATGAAACGTTAAAATAGAGCCCAGTGGTGGATCGATGATCCAGCTAATTAAAAAAACATATCACAAAATAACACCAAATAAAAAGAGGCACACTTAATTCAACAACAAAACATCTAAAAGCCAATAACAATAATACCAAAATTAGACACAATCAAAAATCTTTACTGTAAATTAATACTTTCTGATCTCGCAATAGACTAATATCACAACTTCTTTATATACCTAGCGCGATACACTCAGACCCTTTTTGAGAATGAGAAACAAAAGACTAGCATTGCAAAAAACATCCATCACTTATCTTAACAACAAAAATACTCGGCATTTGTCACCACTTACTGTTAGACATTAGTCAAGCATCGGACCAACGACGGATATCTCCTGCCATAAAATATGAATTGAAAATCGATACAATGTTTTAAATGTTCAACACACCCTCCCCCCCCCCCCCCCCCTTAATACAACCAATACATAAAAATTCCATCTCCAGACAACACACCTCCCCATAAATATCACATCCCATGTTTCAATTTTCTCCACACACATACACACACACCACACACACATAACACAGACACAATAGCCTATATATACTAAACAGAATAAGAAACAACAAATTGTTTAACAAGCTCTAATAGTAGATAATTCACACATATAGTGCTTAGATATTATTGGCCAGCAGAATGCAATTAAGTAAACTAAAACCACTACATCACAATATTCATCTCATCCTGAATTCTGACGATACTGTTCACTGTCTACTATAGAGATTATACAGAAACACAACCTACAAAGAGCGAGATCGATCACTATCATCTCTAGAAACAATGATCCATTCTCAAAATCACACGACCTGAATAAACACACCACCCACTAACAGTAAAAATGGCCAATTATATAAGATTTGTATTGAAAAGGAATTCCTTTCAAAAAGCACTAATTAGCGATCGAGCAACAATTAATTATACGAGAGTTTATCAACAATTTTCAACTAACATCCAGAACAGTTAATATTTCTTATCATCCTTCACGGTGCATTTGTTTTAACATCATTTTTTAATCATTTAAATTTTTTCATGAATATAGATGATCATGAAATCGCTATATTAGAATCCTTTACTCTTTTCTAAATAGAAGCATCAATATCATCATGGACCATTACTACAATTGGAACCTAATAGAGACACAGATTGTTTGAAAGTGAAAAAGTTTATTTTCTTTATTGATAAGATGCTATTCTTCTTAATTGAACATAATAGGAATTTGTCTTTCTACAAACTTTTTTCACTGTTGATTTTAGTTCAATTGAGCTATTAGCAGTTTGAATGGTTACCACTATAATTGAGTTATAGAATTGATTTTCCTGATAACACTCCAACAATAGACTTTCAGCTTATAACATTTGTGTTAAATTGGAATTAGTTAATGTACATCCTATATGGACTTATTGCTTACAAATTCTCAGCTGTTTATAAAATTCAAAACAAAGTGAGTAATTCTGTTTTAATTTATTTAGTCAGTATAAAACAACAGTCTAAATTCCTGAGGTGAGAAGTTGTTATTATTTATATTATTTACATGTCTGGACTATTTACTTATGTTGTTTGTAGTATTCAAAATGTTTCAGCCACTGTACCCTATATAAAGGAAAGTATGAGCAATATTTTAAGTGAAAAAGGAATATGTAATAAAACAATCATATTTGAATAGAGAATACAAATACTTTTACTTGTATAATTTCATTTTTAAAGATGTCTAATGCAATAATATTTTCTACATTTGATTTGTTTATTTTTTTCATATTGCAATATTTATGTTCTGAATAATTTCATATTGACAGAATTAAAACTTTTCAAAATATTTTTCATCGATGTAATTGGATAGTTGTTTTAAAATAATTGTTATTTTCTTCATCTTTGTTGAATTTTTAGCTGGTAAGTAAATCTTAGATATAAACTTCAAATCAAGAATTTCGGCTATATTATCAGCGACAATCTCAAAATTATATTTTTACATTCAGATCTGCAGCTAATCATTTGAACCAGTATAAATACTATTTTACTATATACCATAAGCCCAATATTTTTGATGCAGAGAGATCATATCAGACACTAAAGAGAAAATAAAAAATATTCACAACCTCTCTTGTAATGGGGTTATAAGATGTAAAGTTCTAAATTTACTTATCATAAAACCTATATTTTAAACAATCAAAAAAAAAGTTGCAAAGGAGATCTATATTTTATTTACTTTTTAAGTTTTTGAATGAAAAAATATTATGGAAACTCCAGCACTTTGTTTCAAGAAAGATAAATAGGATTTTTGATATATTATTATATATATATATATAGGATATTATTAAACTGTTTTTTTGCCTGTAAAAGCAATTTGTTCTATTTCTCCATGAAATAATTTGTAATTCAAATATAATAAAAATGATAATTTGTTGCTGAAGAAATTCCCATGGGCATGTGAAAGAATTTCATTCAGAAGATTATTGCCAATATGGGCACACACATTCACAAAAAGATTTGCCACTCTTGGGCCACATGTTCAAAGGGTTAAATTAAAAGAAAAAGAAAAGAATTATTTTGCTTGAGAGACATGAATGTATTCACAAGCTGAGTCACAATCAGAAAAAATATTTGAACAATAATGATAAAAACTCAATCATGATAGTTTACATAAAAACTTGATGAAATCTTCTAAAATCCGCACACTAGCACTAAAATGACATTTACTTGGTTCAAAATATTCTTTTTAGTATTGTTTTTAGCTCTTAGCTACATGTTGTAGATCAGTTAAAGGATTGGTTGAGACTAGGATGAATGATGGCCCTTTAATCAAGGGAAATGATGTGTAATGCAATGGCCCTTGAGGAGAACCTCAAGATGGTTACCCATTACTTTCATCAGACTCTAAGACCTTTCCTGTAACCACACACCCAAACAAACAGGATAACATTCACAAAAGTCATGAATAAACACCAGAGCCAAGTTACAACATACAGAGAAAACTAAAGACACACCAGGAAATGTATAAATGCTATCCAGGACCCACTATCCCAGAACGAGATATACAATGTGAAAACATACATGGTGTCTCAGCTAAACAATACCCACATAAACCAAACGAAACTATGATGATATAGTTGATGTAGCAAATGACAGTGCCGCAACAAGAAAACATGGCATTTTACAGAGCAGAGACCCTTGGTCTACGAGTGGTACCCACTGTTAAAAAATGTGACCGACCAGTTATTGAACCTGAGTCTTCCAAGAGTAACTGGGTATTATTTCTTGACACCTAGGTACAATACAAGGATATGTGTTGTATCAATGACCCCACTGAAATGCAGAATATGTTTGTGCAGAGGAGCTGGTAAATATATATATAAAGTTTTTAAAAAGTCGTCAGGGTGGCCTAAAGTCGGTATCAGCCAATCAGCGAGGGAGTCTATCCCCTTTTCACTAGCACTAGACCAAGGAGATTGTTTTGCATCAGCTCCTTACTTGACCGCACAGATCCCTGTGCTACTCACACACTGAGTTGGTGAGGGCTGGTATCGAACTAGAACCTTGTGGTTTCTAGCCGAATGCTCTACCGACTGAGCTAACCCAGCCATAGGTAAAGTAAAATCGTTGGGTGGCCTAATGTCGGTATCAGCTAATCAGCGAGAGTATATCCCCTTTTCACTAGCGCTAGACCAAGGAGATTATCTTAGCATCTGAGTGGAGCACCACACCTACGATCAGCTCCTTACTTTACTGCACAGATCCTTGAGCTACTCATACGCTGAGTCGGCAAGGATCGTATCAAACTAGGAACCTTGTGATTTCTAGCTGAACGCTTTACCAACTGAGCTAACCCGGCCCTGTATTACTTTTGTATTACAGTTTGAGAAGGAAAAAGAAGAACATTATGTAAAAAGAAGAAATTTTATTACAATTAACATAATAAAACATTTAATCATATTTTGTTATTCTCATTTATAAATTTCTGAGAAATTTTTTTTTAGTAGAATTGTTAAATTTAAAAAAATTTTTTTTTTTTTTCAAATCTTTCTAAAATCTTGTTCAGAATTGATCAAAGAGAATGAAAAGACCAACTAATTACCAAATTAATTAGTCAATTTGAATTCCCTGACCCCCCCCCCCCATCTCAAAACATTTAATGCCCCTGTAACTTCAGACTATAAAAACATATTACATATGAAAAGATGTGCTTAGCATAGTGCTTATTGTCATAGGAACCCA
>JALAJA010001563.1:0-13431 GCA_023376005.1 Doryteuthis pealeii | reverse complement strand
CAAACATTCAGAGAAAATGAAGACAATAGTCCGAATAATCCAAATAATACAAATTATTAAGTCTCATCTAAAAAATTCAGAGGAAAAAAAAAGCCTAGGTAAAAGAAGGTAAGAAAAGGATAAACAAAATCAAAAGAAGAAGAAGAAAAAGAAAAGGAAAAGAGAGAGAGGGTGAGAGAAGACTAACTCCTGCTTATAATTCTTCAAGTTGTGCCCGTGTGATGTATATCTGACCTCACAGGCCATGCACCATAATATTAATATTCTTGTGGTATTCATGTTATATGTTTATGTTCTGGGTCAGCCATTTGCCTTCTGACTTGTTGGCGTCCATCGTTCAGACATTTATGTCAAGCAGATAGAGTTGGTGCAAAGAAGGGAGCAAGCTTTCACTTTGATTGGTCAATGTTCTACATGAAATATGTTCATGAATACTGCATCTATTGACGGTAATCGGTGACTCTTCTGGGCATTGGATTGCTTCAGATGATGGTACAACCTAAAACATTCCTTCTTTATATTATAGCATTATTTTCTAAACATCTCATTTTATTGAATCTAAACAGGCTTTGTGAATCAGTTGATGAGCCAAAATGATAGGATTTGATATATATATATATATATATAAAATGGCTGTCAACTTGTGTTTGAGTAAGACCATTTCCTATTTTTGGGGTTTTTTTTATCATCATAGTTGGGTGCCAGTTGCATTTGACACTGTATCCTTGTGTTTTCTCAGATGACTCACCAGGCCAGCCCTGGAGAGACATATTCTTCCACATAAACTACATGTTGGAACTTCTCCACTTTGAATGTTGCTGGGCTGAAAAAAAAAAAAAAAAAAATAATATATATAATATATATATATATGGTCATCCACAGACACGTGTTTCGACTTATCAAGTCTCTTCAGTGCGGCTAGACATTTTGTAAGCTACCTACAGCCAGAATTTAAATACGATTGGTTGGGTGTCAGTCTGGCACCTTAACCATTAGGCTGTCTTCACTTACAGAATGGGAAGGGGATTTTAACTGATTTAATACACACATCACCTTGTGTGTAAAAGCCGTCACAGAGTGCTCTATTCCTTATATAGACATATATTTCTTCATAAAATTTTGTAAAATATAGAACATTTATAGTTGTAAAAAAAAAGTTTTTCTCTCTACCATGGTTTCGGTGTTCAAGGTACACCTTCTTCAGGACTTCTGAACCAAACCTACCTGAGGTGAACAATTTTGGTAAATACCAAGTCTGCCTTTAGTAGCCATAAGCCAATTGCTTTTTCCAACTTCAAACAAACTGCATTTTCTTTTGTTAAAATATTTGCTTTTTATTTCAAGATTAATAAAAGAAACATATCATTTCCTTCCTTGTAGATAAAAGTTTTTTTTTGCTTTGTTTTTTGTTTTTTTTGTGAGGGGTCTTAAAATCTTTTTTACTATAACGAGACTAAATACAATTGAAAGACTGATAATTTAGACTCTCTCAAAAAAAACAAAAACAAAGCAAAAAAACTTTTATCTACAAGGAAATGATATGTTTCTTTTATTAATCTGAAATAAAAAGCAAATTTTTAACAAAAGAAATTTTGTTTGTTGGATGGCTACTAAAAGGCAGACTTGGTAAAAAATTGTTCACCTCAGGTAGGTTTGGTTCAAAGTCCTGAAAGAAGGTGTACCTTGAACACCGAAACCATGGTAGAAGAGAAAACTTTTTTTTTACAACTATAAATGTTCTATATTTTCAAAATTTTATGAAGAAATATATGTCTATATAAGGAATAGAGCACTCTGTGACGGCTTTTACACACAAGGTGATGTGTGTATTAAATCAGTTAAAATCCCTTCCCATTCTGTAAGTGAAGACAGCCTAATGGTTAAGGTGCCAGACTGACACCCAACCAATCGTATTTAAATTCTGGCTGTAGGTAGCTTACAAATGTCTAGCCGCACTGAAGAGACTTGATAAGTCGAAACACGTGTCTGTGGATGACCATATATATATATATATATATATATATTTTTTTTTTTTTTTTTTTTTCAGCCCAGCAACATTCAAAGTGGAGAAGTTCCAACATGTAGTTTATGTGGAAGAATATGTCTCTCCAGGGCTGGCCTGGTGAGTCATCTGAGAAAACACAAGGATACAGTGTCAAATGCAACTGGCACCCAACTATGATGATAAAAAAACCCCAAAAATAGGAAATGGTCTTACTCAACACAAGTTGACAGCCATTTTATATATATATATATATATATAAATCCTATCATTTTGGCTCATCAACTGATTCACAAAGCCTGTTTAGATTCAAATAAATGAGATGTTTAGAAAATAATGCTATAATATAAAGAAGGAATGTTTTAGGTTGTACCATCATCTGAAGCAATCCAATGCCCAGAAGAGTCACCGATTACCGTCAATAGATGCAGTATTCATGAACATATTTCATGTAGAACATTGACCAATCAAAGTGAAAGCTTTGCTCCTTCTTTGCACCAACTCTATCTGCTTGACATAATGTCTGAACGATGGACGCCAACAAGTCAGAAGGCAAATGGCTGACCCAGAAACATAAACATATAACATGAATACCACAAGAATATTAATATTATGGTGCATGGCCTGTGAGGTCAGATATACATCACACGGGCACACTTGAAGAATTATAAGCAGGAGTTAGTCTTCTCTCACCTCTCTCTCTTTTCCTTTTCTTTTTCTTCTTCTTCTTTTGATTTTGTTTATCCTTTTCTTACCTTCTTTTACCTAGGCTTTTTTTTCCTCTGAATTTTTTAGATGAGACTTAATAATTTGTATTATTTGGATTATTCGGACTATTGTCTTCATTTCCTGAGTTTTGAGATAGGCTTGAAGATTGCTATTATCTGCATAAGTTTCGGACTATGTCCCCATCTTGTTATTGTTACTTGTAGCAACGTCGGCCGATATGCCCTCCGGCCTCTTCAGGTATTTTCTTCCCGAGTTTTCCCAGTCGTTAGAAAGGTTCCCGGGACGTCCGAACAAAGAATACCTGAAGAAGGTCGGAGGACATTTCGGCCCGAAACGTTGTATATGTCTTCATCCTTTATTGTTACTGCACAACATTTTGAACGATGTGGCCCTCCGGCCTTCTCAGGTATTTCTCTTCAAACTCTGGAAACCTTCTTCTCAATGACTGTGGGAGCACTTTCAGGAACTTTGAACCTAACCATTATTTAATCATGGGGTATACTGTTCTCATTCCGCTAACCATGACTAGGTACAAGTGTTAAACTGTGTTAATTATTATTCTATGTTACGTTGCATTGACCAGGATTGAACCTCAGCTAGAAATACTGTCACTTAGACGGTATTAACTCAACCACCTATATCCACTTGCCATGCTGTCCAATTTTTAAAAAAAAATCTTTTAAACCACAGATGAAGAATAAAAGAAGACAAGTGTTAGTGAATGAATTTCAAAATGAATTTTGCAGTTCAGAGTACTAGAGTATACCTGGTACGGACTTGAAAGTATTATAAGCAGGAGTTACGGTCCCTTCCTCTCTCTTCTCTTCTCTCTCTCTCCTCCTCTCTCTTATCTCTCTTTTATTTTGTTTATCCTTTTCTTCTTTCTCTTTTTTCTTTTACCCCTAATCTTCTTTTTTTTATCTTTAAACACAGATTGAAAAATAAAAAGAAAGACCAGTGTCAGTAGAATGAATTTGTCAGTTGAGGTAACTGAGTTATACAAAGCTGATAGCATGAGATTGATCTGGCCGTATAGATAAATTACCGTATCAATCAACGGAAAACTTTTCATGTATCGGATGGAAAGAGGTGAGTATGGGCAGAGAAGAAAAAGTTAAAAGCAACAAAAAGTGGAGTAACTGAGGGGTGGGGGCGGGGTTGGGGGTGGGTGGAGAGGAGATGTTTGATGACATTATGTTGTAGACTTGTTGACAGAGGGAAGAGATGGTACATCAAATAGAGCTTCATGAAGTGAACTTATTTTGAAACAACAGATTAAAGCAAACATGACTTATGGTGAAAGCACCTACTTCCCATCAGGTATGTTACTGTAAGCCGCCTGTATGCAGACTAAGCTAACAATTAGGAGTAGCACAAAAGCCAAGTATGGGGACCCAGTGAGAATCAAATGACTAATTAGGCTAGTATTTGCTAATCCTAAATAATACCATTGGAGAAGTCCCGTGGCACTGATTGGGTAAGCATGCTGAACTGAGTTGTAGAAATTGGAGTTTGAACTCGAAGTGGTACTATTTGTTTAGTTTTAATACAGATTTAAAAATACAGAACACGAATGAAAATGCAAGACCAGGTGTTGAAATTAACAAGGTTTTATTTTTAACACGGGGGTGAGAATACTAACAATCCACATAGCGCTAATCTTTGGGGAAGGTATGAATCCAACTATCTCCTTCCAGTTAATGGTAAATAGCATAAGTAGTTGAGGGCAGAAGGGAGAGCATTGGTTAGGCAACCAGTCTAGGAGAAGGAGAAACTTCTGAATTCAAACCTGTTAAACTCTGCTTGGAGGGATCACAACTAGTAGGCTCGAGTCCTAAATTAGTGATATATTTAACTAAAAAAATAAAATAAATACATAAACGCAAAAGATTGTGCAGAATCTGATCTTAAAACATATATAGAGTAACAATTTTATAACAATGTTTGAATACATTTCTTTCTTTCTTTTCTATGAGTAAGGATTCCTAGTATGTAAAAATACTTATTTGCTTATATCCTGCCAAAAGTCTTGTTCTAACCAGGTGTCAGTATGGGAAGTGAATGAGGTGAAAGTAGAAGTTTGGTGGGTGATAGGAATTCTCAAAGGAAAGTGTTTCTTTGGAGGTTTTTTTATTTTTTATTTTTTGAAGTTGCTATTAAATGCTATTCATTCACTTCAATTAAATGACTTGTGTCTAAACCTAAATTTCCAGTTGAATTTAACATAATTTTTTTCTGAACTCATATTATGTTAAAATGTTTTTTTTTTTTTTTAATTGTTTTGTTAAATTTTTATTTCTAACTATAATAATATTTCTCTTGGGATTGTACATATTTATAAGATTATACAATGACTGATCTGAACAATGGTGTTTAAGGGATAATCTATCTTATGTTAAATTAAAGTGAATAATGCAAAACTGAATTTTTAACAAAAATATTACTAAGGGAGTGTTTCAATGATGTATACATCATTTATATATATATATTATATATATCTTGGTTTATTTTCAACCATCAAACCAATATACACAATGCTTCGAGTAAAATTATAAAACACTATATATATATATATAATATAATATATATATAATGTGCCAAGTGTGTTGAATTACAGTATATATATAGTCATCCCACAAGACACCGTGTTTTGGCGTTTCCCCCGCTCTTCAGTGTTGCTAGACAACATCAACTCGACCAGAAGCAAACCCGACTGACTTTACACCTTCGTCAGTTGGCCTAATGTCAGTATCAGCCAGACAGTGAGGGAGTCTAACTCTTTTTACTAGCGCTAGAACCAAGGAGATTATTTTAGCATTTGAGGTGGAGCCGCCACACTACCATCAGCTCCACACTTTACCGCACAGATCCCTGTGCTAACTCATTCACTGAGTAGGTGAGGGTCGGTAAATATTAAAAGTTCTTGAAAAAATGTTTTTATTTGCAATATGAAGCAGCGTAAAAACAAAACCCATAGCTTTAAAAGACCAATAAAATCATTTAAAGAAAATGTTCTTTAAAGAGAACTAAAAGAAAGTAATGGTCAAATTATTTAGTAATGGCAAAATAAGCACGCATCTCCAAAAATGCTGAATTTAAGGTAGATAAATGACCACAGAAATACAAAAGGCACGAAAAGAGAAGAGACAAGGATAAAATATGTAAATTGAGAAAGTAATGTGAAAATAATAGGTATTTATGTCCAAATAAATGTTAATATAAACCTCCCATAAGGCATGCAGTTTGTACTTGTGTGTCTTTCACAGGGACCTGAAATAAAATGATGATAAGATTGGAATTTATATGTTTAGACTTGGGCTAATATCTCTCTCTCTCTTTCTCTTTCTCTCCCCCGTTCCTCTCTCTATTATCGGGTTCTCTATATTATCGTTCTGCTTCTCACTGCCATTTCTATCTCTAATCTCTCTCCTCTCTCGTCTCTCTTGCTTCACTGGCCATACATTCTTATATACACCTCACGCATAGCTCTGATTTTACTTGCATTAGTTTGCTCTTTGGCATTAGCCAATCACAGTTGCTGGAGTATCGGTAGGTTTATATATTATAATTACTAATAAATCTATATAATATATTATATATATATATATTATATATCTTAATGTCCGAGATCCACATCATTCCACCCGGCAGAAGTCAATTTGTTTTCCTAATCTGCTAAATGATAGTCTTGGTTTAAATATAATATTAAACATATTTAGAAGTCTTTGATTTACGGAAAGAACAGGTAGAAATGAAAAGGGCCATTTTTAGCTAGTTTTTTTAAAAAATGGTTATAGAATTGGGCTGGACTATACACGGATGTTAAGATATATATATATATATATATATACATATACAACACATATGCACATATATATTATAAGTCGTTGGGCGCGGCCTAATGTCGGTATCAGTCCATGCAGCGAGGAGTCTATCCCCTTTTCACTAGGAGAATCCAAGGAGAGGTGCGTCTGAGGTGGAGCGCCACACTACCATCAGCTCTTACTTTACCGCACAGATCCCTGTGCTACTCAAACGCTGAGTTGGCGGGGGCGGGTATCGAACTAGGAACCTTGTGGTTTCTAGCCGAACGCTCTACCCAGACTGAGCTAACTGATATGTATTATTTTATATATATTCTATATATTGTATGTATATTATATATATATAAATGTATGTATGTATATATATATATTATATATATATATATATATATTTAAATGCACAAATATGTCTATAAATACATGAATGTTACCAGTTATAGATCAGTAATACTTATATAATTAAAGATTAATCAAATTGTTTTTATAGATTTTATGTGATTTCTATATCTATCTGGGTTAAATGTTAATATCTATCAAGATGTATTAGATATAATATCTAACAAATGGCAAGAAATATGAGTTGGTTGTGTCATGGTTATTGTCTCAAATCTTGGACGAGGCTGTTTGCATTTCACATAACACTATACTTTGGGAAAGGTATGGATCCAACTACTCTCCCTCCAACTAAGAGTAAATAGTAGGGCAGAATAGAATATTTTAAAAGCCTTATATATCTCTAAATGTACATTCTAATGTATGATATAACACATACAGACACACATATATATTAAAGCTTATATATTCTAATGTATGATACAACACACACACATATATATTGAAAGCTTTATATATCTATATATACATTCTAACGTATGATACAACACACACACATATATATATATGTCATTCCATTCATTTTATTGCCTACTGAGGATCAAATATGTAACTCAAATAGTAGGTTCATTTATCACATAATTTTATTATTTTCATAATATACGGATGATGATGATGATGATGATGATGATGAAGATATACACAATATTTTTCCATGTATATAATTCTTAACAACCCGGATATCTGCACACAAACATTTATACAAGCAAATCTGAATAATGTATGTTTACATAAATACTAAAACATATTCCTAAGAAAGTTTGTAGCTTTTCGTAAACAAGCAGGCATTATGATCCTGGAAAATATCCGACCATTGAAAAAGATTTGACTGCAGTGAGCACTCCTGGGAAATGAAAATCATGCCTCATTGTTGTCCGCCTCTATATGAACATCCCACACATAAGGCTTCAAGTCTTCTACATCTCTAGTTTTTAATACATCACATCAAGAAATACACATACTGACTAATTGGCTTCAGTGTCAAATCAAGGATCTTGCCATATGTGTACAGCACTTCACCCACACCTGCTGGCGAAAGCACACAAATCAATGTATGAGAGGTCACCACAAAGTGCGTAGTGCATGCCCAAGGAGAGTCCCCAACTGAGAATTTGGGCGGGAATAACAGAAAAGATTCTGAGATAGAAAGAACTGTCGTTTATTTCTTCTTATGGAGGAGTCTTCAAAAGCTTTGCTTTTCTATTTACAACATAAATTTGTAAAGTAGATGGTAATGTTTGTAGAGAAAAATGAAGGTGAGATGGGGAGATAATGGGATATAAGAAATTAAAGATATTTTACTGGTGGCTTAACTTGCTATAAGGCGGTTTACTCAGTTGTAGGGCGTCTGACTAGGAACCAGTTCCTAGTTCAAACTGGCCCTGCCAATTCACGATGAGTAGCACAGGGAATCTGTGCGGTAAAGTGAGGAGCTGGGTAGGTGTGGTGTTTACCTCAGTTGCAAAACAATCTCCTTGGTTTATGTGGTAGTCGAAAGGAGGTTAGACTCCCTCGCTGTCTGGCTGAATACCAATTTCCTTTACTTGCTAGATAATTGGTCAGTAATTCACAAAGACAATATATTTACAATGCCTTTGTCAAGACAGTAACACATCCACTCTCTAGCCCTGTTGGCTGAGGGTGGTGACCCGTGATACTTAAGGATGGAATTCTGGTGGATGAGCCAGTCCATGACATGCAACACTCAACTTAGACCCTTACTTAGGCTAGACTGTGTAACTTTCTTTTTTTTTTTGTTGATGATCCTGAGATGTGTCAAACATATACACCCGGGTGAGGTTTTGTTGTGTATCTGTGTATTATATATATATATTTATATATAAATGAATTTATCAACATTCCTATATATGTCTGTGCTTATCTAGGCATATACTTATAAGGATAGATACACACAGAGACATATAATGTCTCTCTCTCCTCTCTCTCTCTCTATATATATATATATATATATATAATATAATTTATATTAATATATAAGTAAAGAAATACCCAAAAGACCTTAGAGATTGAGCATATAGTCCTATTTCAGGGAGCTAGACAAAGCTTAGACACTTTGTCTAACTCCCTGAAATAGACTATAATGCTCATAAATCTCTAAGTCTTTTGGGTATTTCTTTATCTAATATATTTGCGTCTGTGACTCTAACATTAAGAGACACTTGAGCTCTTCAAACTGCGAACAGTTTTTTTTAAATAAAATTAATTGTGTCGTAAGGAAGATTTCTTCTCTGGACTTTTCGACAAGCCCTGTAGTGAAACAGCTAATGTTAAGGGTGTCCGGACTGACACCCGACAACGAACTGGAGTTCATTCGGCTGTAGGTAGCTACAAAAATGTTAGCCAACTGAAGAGAACTTGAAAGTCGAAACAACGTGCTGTGGATGAACATATATAGTTATATATCATATACAATGCTGATGATAATATATATATAATATACATGCATAGATACACAGATATATATAGGTATGTCAATGATCCTTTGACTAATTGATGATTAAAATTTATTTATCAAAAACAAAACAAAATAACAATATAATTCTCCTTCCCTTATTCAATACTTCACCATTCATAATATCACTTTCTTAATTTACATTATAGTTTAATGAATAAAAATAATTTATTTCAGCATAGTCTCCTTTGTCAAACAGAAATAAACAGTAAACTTTTTCTATTCCCTCAAAGAGATTCAACATTATATAATGAAAATGTTAAAATCAAAATTGAGTAATAAACTGTCTAAATTGCATACACTCTTTTATACACACACACACATACACTTACCTACAATCTACCCCCCCCACTAATATATATATATTTCTGAAAAGTAAGGTGTGATGTTCCAACTTGGACCACTAAAATAATCTTCTTGGGTCTAGTGCAGTGAAAAGGGGATAGACTCCTTCAACTGTCCTGCTGATACTGACGTCAGGCCACCCGACGACTGTAACTATAATATATATATATAGTATATATATATATATGTGTGTAAACAAAAACAATAAAATTTTTTTTTCTGAGACAAAATACATTTTGCGGATTTTTCTTTTTTTTATAAAATATTGAATTTTCTCCATTGGAACCAAACAACAGTTATAATTATATTATTATATATATATATATATATATATATTATATTATATATTAATTTTAATTCAACAGTGTGAAAAAATCCAGATAACTGAGTTTTCAAAATAAATAAAATTCAGAATTATCCTGAAAGAACCAATTTTGGTGAAACCAAGTAGATAGTATCTGACCTCATCATATATAATATATATATATATATATATTATTATTAATATATAATATATATTTCACAAGATGGTTTTGGCAAGGTTTTTTCACTTCTTTACAAGTGGTTAACTGGAAGAAAATTTTCATGCATGTCACCAACTAACAAGAATGGAATAACTTCCAAATATCTTTTTATGAAATTCTGGGGATTGAGTTGAAGAATTCTAGCAGGAGTTATTCTATTGGAATCGGTCCTGGCTAAGCACCATGAAATCATGTGGTATCAGGCCCTGTCAGTCCGACTGCTTGCCTCCAAGAAAACCTACACAATCTGTCCCTGCTGACTTCATTAATCTTCTCTGGCTATGACAGTCAAAAGTTGGGGGTTGTGGATGGGCACTCGCAGAGTCAATAAAATACACATAAGGAAGAAAAAGTATTTGGTAAAGAACATATTCCTTGTAAAATTTACAAACACATCCCCTGGTCCCAATGGAGTGTATGTTGTTATATATATATATATATATTATATATATATATAATATAATATTTATGGAGTCAAATAACAACAATTCTATGACATTGAAGTCATAACATGCACCCCGATACATACTGAAGACGCCACACAGACAGTAAAATGACTAAGATATGTCATTTATTTAAGGAAGTATCTATCTTCTCTCTCACACACATGTACATCCACGACTATGTTTAAACAATTTTTTGGTATTGGAATTCGAAGTGACTGTAAGGATTCGAAACAGTTCTTTTATTTAGTCATACGAGTGTGAGTTAAGACCTATGATCTGATATCTTGAACAAGGATTAGGCCCATACTGCCTATTTACATTCAATCTGTGTGAGTAAACGAAAACAGGAATTACATCCAACAATTTGGAAAAAAATAATAAAAGAAAAACAATAGTATATATATTTAACCAACTCCTCCGCACGAGCAGGAATACGACACAAGTCATTTCTAAGGCGGAGTTCAACAGTTTTGAATCAGAGTTTTCCCTCTGTCCTAGACTGGTTACCCTAGCCATGGTTAAAAGAAAACAGTCTGCCCTACATTTACCCTAGCTGGAGGGGAGAGTAGGATTCATAACTTTCCAAAAGGTATAGCGCTAAGTGAAAATGCAATTAACCACGTCCAGGAATTGAACTCGGGGCGACGAGTCCATTTCCCAATGACTTTAATCATTACAAACCACGGGCTTCCTAAGTATAAGATTGTGCTAACATGCGGATGTTTTGAAATTATAATTGTTAATACAATGTAATCTTAAATGAAATTATTAAAAATAATAAAACAATAGTACAGGGATCACCAAACTTTTTTTCACGGTTTGGGCTGGATTAATTGAAAAAATAACGAGCTGAGCCACATTACTGTGTTCAATACCTTGCTAGCCAGAATGAAACTCTGAGAAAAAGATGTGAAACAACATTTTCTTTCCAATTTTATATTCATGGTGTAAGAATGCACAAAAACAAATTTAACCAACATTTATTTTCAAAAAAACATTATCAAAAGAAATGCAAATCAGTAGCAGAAGTCGGTGTGCCTGAAAAATGCCCTTTGCGGCGCCGGATCCAGGCCATGGGGCCATAGTGTTGGTGATCAGCAATAGTAGAAGGCATTATTTAAACCATTCTTCAAGCACGTTTATATTGAATGTAATGAAAGGGAGAATTCATTTGTTAGTAAATCTATGATATTTCCAGATAAATCGATATAAATTTCATATGCAAATAGAAATTGCATATAAATTTGGTAAAAAGACAGAAAGTATTATATATATTAGAACTGATAATTCTTGATTGCTACCTTTGAATCCTTGAACTCCAGTATCCGGATTGAATTACTTTTAATGTACAATTTTTGGCTGTTTGTGCTTTGAGAGAGTATCATCTGACTGAATTTAAGTCTCTTAATCAGTATTTTTCAAAATTAAAATCTAGATGGTAAATCTTGGTAAAACCTATTCTAACATCGCATCTTCTTTATATATAAGAAATGAAACGCTGTTATTTTGCCACTACCTAGGAAATATATATATATATTAATAAATATTAAAATTCGAGACAATACAATGCGTTATTAAAAAATAAAAAAAAAAGATGTTTTTATTCTATCGATTTTCAAAACCAATTAACTTATATATAATATAATATATATATTATATATAATTACACGTTAACTTTAAATCACCAAGCAAACAAATATATTTACTTCTGTATTTTATTTAAAAACCGATTTTAAAAGTGCTCAATAGTAAAGAGCTATATATATGTTTTAAAAACGAAAATGTTTAAAATTTCTGACTGCAGTTTCTCCGCTGTGCGCGATTTCAGAATGTATTTGTCATATTATTATATCCCAGAAGTCTGTCCAGTTTAAACCCATTTCTATATCACCATGCCTGTTATTTTATAGAGTTATAATCTGTTAAATAAGATAGAGGCTGTAGAGCACCCACCTAGGAATTGCAAGGTTCCTGGTTCAATACCGGTCCCGGACCAACTCAGTGCATGAGTAGCAAAAGATTTGGGTATCTGATCTGTGCGTAAATGAGAAATTTACGCAACTGAGGCTACCGTCCCAAAACTTAATGAAGTAGAATGTGGCTATTGATTTTAAAAATGATTTTGAAATTAAGTAAAACAGAAAAAAATAATGTGAAAGGGATGGACAAAATATTCTTTTAAATAAAGAAATTGAATTAAAAAAGATTCTGTTATTGCTCCCTCCATTTGTGACCAAACTCAAGGACACTTTAATTCCCCCCTGCCCCAGCAGCCTACCAGTTCTTCTGTGAATAAACCAGTTTATAAAATACAATAACAAAGCAGGTTTCATGGCCACTAAATTTTGGGCTCAAACCAAACACTAACAATAATAATTCTGAAAGAATAAACAATAACGATATAATAATATTAAAATAACTGATACCTTCCCCATTCGACTACTTATAAAAAAAAAAATAAAGGAGCCTCATTCCAATAACAATCTTACTAATAATTAATAATAAAAAATTATCTTGAAGAATAAACGAAATTAAAATTAAGATGCAGAACATTTTAATGTTTTTGTGATGGATATGAAAAAATTTTTAATATATTTATTTTTTATCCCATCGATCATCTTGAAAACCAGTTTTTAGGATCTTTTCTTGGGTGTGATGGTCGTACAAAGGAGTGAGGGAAGTTGCTATTAAAATT